>APFE030953786.1:115875-150046 GCA_000404065.3 Pinus taeda | reverse complement strand
TATTGGACGCGATGGTTTTCGGTCCATGGTATTTGATGCTTCGGCATGTAAATATGTATTGTAACATTGAAAGGAACATAATGAAAAATCAAGCTGGTAGTCCCGGTTTTGGGATCCAGTGGGAAATCTCTGTGTATATGTGATTTATGTGTTATGATCTCGCATTTTTATTTTTTTCCTATGATTTAGAATTCGTATGCAGGTAATTTCTGTATGGGGTTAAAAACTACAATTTCCCTTACTCCATTAATGTGCTATCCAACAATGGCATTATTCCACTCATTGTTTACTATTCATGTCCACTGTCCAGCTAAGGCACTGTTTGGCTGTCCACTATCTAGAAAGGAACCCGAGATATAGCAATCCAAGTTAGAAACCAAGTCCTTTTATCACATAAATAAGTTGATGGTCCACAATTCGAAGTGTTGTCTATTAATCTGACCCACAAAGTTTTTACCATAGTCAAGCATCCACAATTATGTTTGAAGGTTTATCATCAAAAAAATTCATATAAGTGTCCAGGTTAAGCCACAGTCACTGAGCCAAAGATCAGAGGTAAACAGGAGCCACAATCACCATAATATTCATGTATCTGAGTCTGAGCACAATTTAGTGAATTAAAAGCCACACAATAAGGGATCTGCGCCACTGTTTAGTAAATTAAAAAACTACAGTCTGATGCCTCCTCAATCCGAGATTCTATTCAAGTGTGGGACCATGTTTATTTCAGTTCTTTTGAGGTTCGAGGTGCAAGAGAATAGCCCAGTCTGAAATTTATATTTCTGTGCTCTTTTTAACCCTTAATAATTAGTGTTCACGATATGTGAACCTCCTTCACCTGTTCTGTGATTGTGTGTCCAAGTTAGTGATTTTCGTTTTCCAAATGAAGGGACACGTCCCCTATAGGTAGGCCGACATGAAGGACAAGGTAGGGTCGGCTCTAGGACAGATTTATAACTTTAACTTGTAAAATTCATATCTCCCAAACCGTTTGGAGTTTCGGGCTCAGTAATAGCTCGTTGGAAAGGAAAAATTATGCACTTTAAGATGGTGGAGATCTCATATTGAGAGGCTGCCTCTAAGATAGTGAAAAGCATTTTTAATGTGACTAGTCATCAATTAATGCAAAATTAGAGGTAGGACAAAATGGCTTCATGGAGAATAAGGCCATTTGAAAATGTAAAGCTTCATGGTGACATTTACTAGGAGAGCTCAACAATATATATATTTCATCAATGACAATTTTTGACCAACAATCTCCCCCTTTGTCATTGATGGAAATATTTCTCCATTCTCTCCCTCTTTGACATCAATAGCAAATGGGGTGCCCAGGTACTCCTCCTATCAAATTGTTTCCTTTGTCATGCTGCTCCCCCTGACATGCCACTCCTACTCTTGTGAAGATGATTATTTAATGTGATGCAGGAGCAATAACCTCCATCTTTTGGTGAAGATGTTCAAATGTTTCTCGTGAAAGAGGCTTTGTGAAGATATCTGCAATTTGTTCCTTTGTATTGATATACTCTAACTTGATGTTTTGTTCAGCCACCTGTTCATGGAGAAAATGATACTTGATGGGTATATGTTTGGTCTTTGAGTGCATCACTAGATTTTTGCTGAGATTGATAGCACTTGTGTTATCACAATACATGGTGATTGGTTGATTGGTATCTAAGTTGACATCCTTCAGAGCTTCCTTCATCCATAATATTTGATTACAACAATCTGCAGCAGCGGTATACTCGGCTTCAACTGTAGATAGTGATATGGATGTTTGTTTTTTGCTAAGCCAATATACTAGACAATCTCCCAGGAAGAATGCATTTCCACTAGTACTTTTTCGATCATCAACACTTCAGGCCCAATCAGCATCGGTGTATGCAGTCACAGTAAGAGTTGAGCTCTTAGGGTACCAAAGTCCAAAATTAGGAGTTCTTTTCAAGTATCTGAGAATTCTTTTTACAACTAATAAATGGGATTGTTTAGGAGTTGATTGAAATCTTCCCACCATTCCTATTTCTTGTATAATGTTAGGTCTCGTAGCAGTTAAGTATACGGGGGCTCCAATTATTGACCTATAATGAGTTGCATCTACCGGTGGAGAGTCATCATCTTTGCTTAATTTGCAATCTGTGGTCATAGGTGTGCTCATGGGTGCACAGTCTTCCATTCCATATTTTGTAAGCATGTCTTTAAGATATTTTGCTTGAGATATGAACATCCCTGTTGTGGTTTGAGATACTGTAGTCCAAGGAAGTAAGATAATTCTCCTATCATTGACATTTCGAACTCTTTTGACATATTTTGAGCAAACTTATGGCTCATCTCATCATTATTGCTAGCAAAAATCAAATCATCAACATTGACAAGAGTGACTAGTAACTTATCCTTATCCATCTTCATGTAGATATGACTTCCTGCCACCCCCTTCTTGAAGCCTTGCTATTGTAGATAGTGATCAAATCTTGCGTACCAGGCTCTATGAGCTTGTTTCAACTCATATAATGCCTTTTTCAACTTACAAGCAAAGTCTTTTCCTTTTGCTAGATTAAACCCTTCTCGCTGCTCCATGTAGACTTCTTCCTTGAGTTCCCCATTCATAAATGCTAATTTTATGTCCATTTGATAGATTTTGAATCCTTTTGAGCAAGAAAATGCCAAGAACATCCTTATAGACTCCATGCGAGCTACTAGTGCAATGGTTTCCTCAAAGTCAATTCCTTCAATTTGTGAATAACCTTTACAAACGAGCCTTGCCTTATTTCTGGTGATTTTTCCATCTTCATTCATTTTATTTTTGAACACCCACTTGGTTCCCATTATATTTTTATCCTTTGGTTGAGGTACCACCTCCCATGTCTCATTCTTCTCGATTTGAGACATTTCTTCTTCGATGGCTTTTACCCAATGATGATCCTTACTTGCTTGAGTAAATGTTTCTGGTTCTATCATAGATAGAAGAGAAACATCATTTTTCCTTGGTGTACTTGTCATCCTTCTTCGAGTTTGCATCCCCTCATCTACATTGCAAATAATCTGCTCTTCCGGGTGATTTTTTTCGAGGAACTTCACCTTTGAAGGGGTTTGAGATGGTTCTTTTTCCTTTTGTTTTTCTTTATATTTTTCCTCTTTTTTAGGTTCTTCTTCGTTTTCTTCAATGAAAGGGTCAACTTCATTATATTCAATTTCTTTTTCTAGAAGGTCTTCATCAATCTTCACATCAATGCTTTCCACTATTTTCTGCAGTCGATTATTGTAGCACTTGTAGGCTTTGCTCCTTGTAGAATATCCAAGGAATATTCCTTCGTCAACCCAAGAATCAAATTTTCTTGGTGAGTCATCATTGATTTTTATGAATCACTTGCTTCCAAAAATCTTGAAGTATTTTATTGAAGCAGGTCTTCCTTTTCATAATTCATAAGGAGTCTTCTCATTATTTGGTCTTAGTTGAGTTCGATTCAAGGTATAAACAATTGTCTTGACTGCTTCTCTCCAAAATTTTGGCTACAAGTCAGCTGCTAGAAACATTGTTCTTGCCATTTCTTGAAAAGTTCGGTTTCTTCTTTCAACCACACCATTTTGCTTGGGTGTTTTAGCAACAGAGAGTTCTCTTTCTATTGCATGTACTTCATAGAATTCATCAAATTGTTTTGATGTGAATTCTCCCCCTCTATCCATTCTAAAACATTTAATCTTAGAATCCTTTTCATTTTCTACAAAAGCTTTAAGATTCTTAAAACATTCAAATGCTTCAGATTTATATTTTATGAAATATACCCACATCATTCTAGTATAGTCATCAACAAATAAAACAAAGTACCTTTCTCCTTGGAGCGTCGGAGTTCTAGTTGGTCCACATAAATCAACATGAATGATCTCAAAAGGTTTTGACGTAAAGAACTCCTTGGTCTTGTGGCTAGTTCTAGTTTTCTCTCCATGTTGACATGGACCACATAAAACTTGATTTGGCTTGAATAACTTTGGCTTATTTTTCAAGAGATCTTCCCTTCTTTTTGCTTCCTCCTTTTCTAGCTTGAGAAAAATGATTTTATTTCGTAATTTATCATTTTCTTCAGTGGCACTCATTAACAATTTATCTACATTTCCTTCTAGTCTTGAATCATCATCCTCTGTGAATGCCATGAATAATACTTCTTGGCTTCCAGAATAGTCACTTTCTTCATCTGATTCATCATTCTCTCCTTTGCGATGAGGGAAATGATTAGTTGATTTTCTTTTGATGACTATAAATTCATCTTCATCAGACTCCTGTTGCTTAGAGAAGAAATTATTCTTATTGAACCCTTTCTTTTTGTATACCATCCTTTTAGAATCCTCCTCATCATCACTATCATGCTTAAGAGGACATTTTGCAGCATAATGACCTATTCTTCCACATTTGAAACAAATAAGAGGGTACTTACCTTTTAGCTTGGATCCTTTCTTTAGTCTTCATAAAAATTGTGCCAATTCGGATTCAACATCGGAGTCATCACTGCTGGTATTCCATACTTTCCCCTTTTTTGACTTTGAGGCCTTGAATGGTGCATCTTTGGAACTTGGGATTCATTTTCTCATCTCATAGGCAATGAGGATTCCATGAAGTGCCAAATGAAGGGACACGTCCCCTATAGGCAGGCCGACATGAAGGACAAGGTAAGGTCGGCTCTAGGACAGATTTATAACTTTAAATTGCAAAATTCATATTTCCCAAACTGTTTGGAGTTTCGGGCTGAGTAATAGCTCCTTGGAAAGGAAAAATTATTCACTTTAAGATGGTGCAGGTCTCATATTGAGAGGCTAGTTCTCAGATAGTGAAAAAACATTTTTAATGTGACTGGTCATCAATTAATGTAGAATTAGAGGTAGGACAGAATGTCTTCATGGAGAATAAGGCCATTTGAAAATGTAAAGCTTCATGGTGACATTTACTAGGAGAGCTCAACAATATGTATATTTCATCATGACAATTATTGACCAACACGAAGAACACCCTAGTAGTAGTTCTTCATAGTCAACAACGTATTTTCTTGGCAGTTTAGCATAGAGCCAGGAGAGAGCAGCAACACACTTGAGGGGGTTTTCTCATTATTCACTTGGGCATTTCTAACTTGCCTTGAGCAAGCCCAAGTGCACATTTTCTAGCACCACATTGTACCCACTTGATTTTATAATAAAATGGCTCAACAACGCAGTTTTTGGTGTAAAGTCATGGACTGATTTATGTGTTTGATTTTCATGGTTTTCGTGTCTATGTATGCTTTGTTATTTACTGTAAAAATTCCCTAGGAATACTACAATGGTATCAGAGCTCATAGGCTTGGCTTAGTTTGTCAGAGTAGCGTAGTTTATGACACCATAGGATAGATAAAACGTGACTTACCAGAGACAGAGGTACAGGAGTAGAGAAAGGCAGTTGCAAATTACTCCAGATCCTATGATAACTGAACCAGAGGTTGTGGAAACAAACATGGAAGAGAATGAGGGAGATAGAAAAGTAAGGAGGAGGAGTTTGCTCATCATTTGGTGAAGGCAATATAGGAACTGTTGAAGAGTATTGAGGAACTAAGGAAGCATAATTGTGGCAACAACAAGGGTAAGGAAATTCAAGGGGAATTCTAGCTGGGTGAAGGCTCTGGTACTTCACATAACCACGCATCCCTTAACCCCAACATGCCTCTTATTTCCAACACAACACCTAGATCCACTATTCCTATGTTCTTGACATTTGGAGCTGGTGGGATGCAAGGGCGGGAGGAGTTTCCTATGGGGGAATACCTCTTAGATTATCAGTCCTATGGACCCGAATTTAGGGAATCCATCACTTTCAGGGAATTTTGTCTATTGAAGGAAATAATAGACCCAAGGGACAGAGTGGGGTAAACTGCACATAAGGGATAGATTTGCAGCATACTGTTGGGAGGTTATTTCTCCCAACTTTCTATGGCTCTTCTAAGAGCTCAGCCAGAGCATGGGTAGAGAATCTAGATGTTTACTTCTATCTAAACCAAATGACAAAGGGGGAGGCAATAAAAATTTCCATACTACATTTATAGGGTGAATCCCATGATTGGTGGTTCCATGGGATAACCACAATGGGACATGTCGGGGTGACAGCTTACGAGGACTTCACGAAGAGGGTGTTGGAGTGTTTTGAGAGGAAGGATCCAGAGGAGCACTTTGGGAAGTTGACAAGGCTCAAGCAAACGTGGCACACTAAGGCCTACATTTTAGAGTTTCTGAGGTTGTCGTGATGGCACTGGATCTATCAAAGTCTAGGAGGGTCTTCATGTTTATATATGGGCTAGTAGAGCCACTGAAGGCACTGGTAAAGTCTAACAGACCCACTACTTTGCAGGACGTAGTGGGGAGGGTGGAATATTTGCAGGATGCCCTACCGAGGGTTAGAGCACCACTACCACCTAGACTAGGCTTCTAACAGAGGGGAAGAGACACTAGAGATCCACCACTGAGAGCCAACTAGGGGCGTGGATAGTTAGATGACGAGACCCGAAGAGACCTTCAAAGGAGGAAGTGTGTTTTACCTATCAAGAACCATGGGCTCCGGGCCATAGATGCACAGCGGGAAAGGCCCACCACATTGAGGTTTTCTCTGACAGTGATTTGGAGGATGATGTAGATTTGGAGGTGGGTGGATATTACAACGCAGTGTGGGCATAAAGGGGGCCACCGCAATGAGGGAGCTCCTTTCGCTCCATTAGGAGGAGTCCTTGCATCTCTATGTGGGGTACCCAAGTTTTTGACTGAGGATCAAGGGCACTATGCAGGGGTAGCGTGTCTCGGCTTTAGTGGAAAATGGGGATACCCACAATTTTATTGATGCCCAGATGGTTCAGATGAGGGGTGTCACAATGGAGGAGTTTGAGCATTTTTTGGTTTTGGTACTAGGGGATAGAACCATGCAGTGCACACACTATGTTCCAAATTTCATAGTGACCATGGGGAACTACTCAGTGACAGATCACTTCTTTGTGTTGGATGTGCTAGACAGAAATGTGGTGATGGATGTCCAGTGGCTCTACTTGCTTGGTAGAGTCACTATTGATTGGAGGAAGTTGGAGATGGAGTTCACAAGGCCAGATGGCAAACCATTTTTGCTACGGGGTATGCACTCTTACCCTCCACAGACTATTTCAGCCCACAGGATGGAGGTTGATCTAAGATGTGGGGACATTGAGTGGGATGTGTAGTTGAGGGTTTCAGAGGCTAGGGGTTAGCCCAGGCCACCGCACCCAGATATACAGGCCATTTTGTACAGGTACCCATTAGTCTTTGGAGACATACCGTGGGGTCAACCACTTGATCAAGGGTTTGAGCATACCATTGAGTTGGAGCTAGGGGTACAAGCCGTGATTACTACACCTTACCGACATCCTAAGGCATATCAGAATGAGATAGAGAGAGATATTCATGAGTTGTTGGCACTTGGACACATCAAGCCTAGCTCCAACCCTTTTGCTTCACCAGTTGTTTTGGTGAAGAAGAAGGATGGGTCCCTATGCATGTGCAATGACTACAGGGCCCTTAACAAAAAGACCATGAATAACCGTGACCCCATCCCATGCATAGATGAGAAAATGGACGAGCTGGGTGGGGTGAAGTTCTTCACCAAGATCAATTTACGTTTAGGATACCACTATATCAGGATGAGGGACTAGGATGTCCCTAAGACCGCTTTCAGGTGCCATTATGGGCTCTTTGAGTTCCTTTTTATGCCTCTTGGTCTAACCAACACACCAGCCACTTTCTTGTCATGCATGAACCATGTGTTTCATGTACAGTTGTAAAAGTTCGTGTTGGTGCTCTTTGATGATATCTTGATTTATAGCCAGACATGGGGGGAGCACTTGTAGCACTTAGAGACAGTGTTGTTTATTTTAGAGGAGCAACAGTCTTACATGAAATTGTCTAAATGTGAGTTTGGTTTGACGTAGATGCTCTACCTAGGGCATATCATTGGGGAGGATAGTGTGAGGGTCCATGAGGAGAAGATCAGGGCCATCTAGGATTGGCCAGAGCCTCAGAATGTGACAGATTTGGGGGGATTTGTGGGCATCTGCACTTATTATAGGAATTTTGTAAAGCGCTTCTCTCAGTTGGTAGCTCCCCTCACCAATTTGATGAAGAAGGGGGCCTTTGAGTGGACAACTATAGTGCAGGAGGCTTTTGATCGCCTCAAATAGGTCATGACTTGTTGTCCTGTATTGGCACTTCCATATTTCACCCAACCCTTTGTGTTGGAGTGTGATGCATCTGGAGAGGGTTTAGGCGCAATTTTGATGCAGGGAGGCAACCCCATAGGTTTCAAGAGTCGAAAACTACTACCCCTCGAGAGGTTGTACTCCATCTATGACAAGGAGATGCTAGCCATCATGCATGCACTAGCCAAGTTCAAACAATACTTTATGTGGAACAAGTTAAGGGTTAAGACAAACCACGACAACCTTAAATTTCTCTTAGAGCAAAAGTAGTTGCAGGAGAGGCGGGAAAAGTGGGTGAGCAAGCTCCAAGCATACGACTTTGAAATTGAGTATATCAAAGGGAAGCACAACGTGGTGGTGGATGTATTGTCCAGGAGACCGACTACCCTTTCACTGATGAGCATTTCCTTGGATTGAAGGGTGCATTTACTGGTGGAGTACTCCAAGGACCAATTTTCATATGAGGTCCTTGATGGGGCAGTGGAAGATGACCAGTAAAGGGTGATCAATGAGGTGATTTACTTCAAAGCTCAAATTTACTTGGTGCCCAACTCCCAATTGAGGGAGAATATTTTATAGGTTGGCCATGACTCACCACTAGCAAGACACAAGGGGTTCAGAAAGGCGTATAGGGCCATCAGAGAGTGTTTTGCATGGAAGGGCCTTAAGGAGGACGTTCTTAGGCATGTTAGTGAGTGTGACCCATGCCAGAGGAACAAGGGTGAGAAATCACACATTGCAAGTTTTCTACAACATCTTCCTATCCCTCAGGGGAAATGGGAGAGTGTGTCAATGGAATTCATTTCGGGTTGCCCACAGTACAGCGCAAGGATTGGATTTATGTGGTGGTGGATCGATTGATGAAGTTGGCACATTTCTTTACCATCTCAGCTCGGTACTCGGCCTCGAAGGTGGCCTAATTGTTCTTCAGGGAGGTGTTTCAGCTACATGGTCTTCTGAAGACCATTGTCAATGATGGGATAGCAGGTTCATGGGGGATTTTGGCAGAAGTTATTCCGACTGGCGGGCACTAAGCTCACTCCAAGCACTAGTTATCACCCCCAGAAAAATGGGAAGACGAATATATTTAACAAATGGCTAGAGGGTTACTCGTGTAACTCTATGACGGGCCATCAACGAGCATGGATACAGTTCTTACGCTTGGGAGAGTATTGCTACAACACCACATACCACATGTCCATATGTATGTCTCCATTTCGAGCTCTATATGGTTACGATGCATTGTCTTTTAATGACGTGATTTTTGGAGATAGCAAGGCCCCTAGGGCCAAGGGTTGGATACAAGAGAGCTAAGACATTTTGCAGGCTCTCAAAGAGAAAATGCGGAGAACACATAACCAACAAAAACTTTATGCAGAAAGGGGCATAGTTGAGAGACAATTTGAGGTAAGGTATTTGGTCTTCTTCAGGTTTCAGCTGTAAAGGCAGTCATCACTCAAGTAGAAGGGGGCTAAGAAGCTCAAACCTCATTTTTATAGGCCATACTGAGTCACTTGTAGAGTTGGGGAGGTAGCATATGAGCTGGAGCTACCCCCGGGAAGTTCGGTGCACAACATTTTTCATGTGTCTTGCCTGAGAAAGGTGTTGGGGCAGTAGGTGATAGCAGCGATGGAGCTACCCCCTATGGATGATGAGGGGCACTTAGTTGTAGAGTCGGAGGCTATTCTGGATAGTCGGGAGAGGCATTTGAGGAATAGGGTCATTAAGGGATTTTTTATCAGATGGCGGAGCCTACTAGATGAGGATGCCACTTGGGAAGGGGAGCAGATACTTCAGCATCCTTCATTAAAGTTTCTTGAGGATAAGCAATGTCTTGGAGTGGAGGACTTTGATATTACCACTCAGCATTATTGCTAAGTAAATATCAAATTTGGCCAATTTTGTCTTATTCATGTTTTCACATAGGAAATGTGGGTCTAGAGGCCCCACATTGATTTTTTATTAAATAAAGACCCTATACATTAGGGATGGAAGGGAAATATTGAGCCACTAGTGGAGCGTGGGGGCCACCCATGGAGAATTGCGGCTCACATGGGAAGTACGCATGCATTGGAGGAAACTTGGTGGGAGTAAATCAAGTTGGGCCCACATGAGCACGTTGGAGGCATTTTGACAAAAGGAAGGAAAGGCACTCATTTTGGTATTCATTCATCTTAGAGAAAATTTGTCTTTGACATAACATGCTTGAAATGAAGCCAAGTCTACAAGTGTTGTTTAGCGCATGAGTATTTCCAAGCAGAAATATCAACCCTTGCTTCGGCGAACTTTGAGTGTCAGCCCAAGGAGGGAGTTCCATCTATTCCAGTTCATTCCAACAGTGGAAGAGTGTGAGTTTTTGGAGAGGTTCAACATTAGCAACTAGGGAATGCGTAGTTCTTGGAGGAGGTACGCTTGGGGGTTGAGGATTCAAGGGAGTTTGAGGCTAAGATTTGAAGAGGAGCCCAGGGGAGAATTTGTTTGGATATTGCAACCAATTTGAGGGCTTTTTGCAGCAGAATTTATAGGTGGGTCAAATCACCCAGCAGCAAAGCCATAGAGGGAAACGAGGGCCAAAATTCTGAGATCAAACTCAGCCAATTCCTTCATGTGTTATTATGGGTATTTGGTGGAGAGTTTAGGATTAATTTCCCAAATTTTCTGAGCACTGGAGAAGGCCCTAGCAGCAGTGTTTCACCACCAACAACGTAATTTTTGGTAATTTAGTGTAGATCCAAGAGAGAGCAACAACGCACTTGAGGGGGATTTCTCATTATTCACTTAGGCATTGCTAGCTTGCCTTGATCAATCCCAAGTGCACACTTTCCTACACTACAATTTACCGAGTTGATTTTGTAATGAAATGGCTCAACAACACAGTTTTTTGGTGCAAATTCATGGACTGATTTAAGTGTTTGATTTTCATGGCTTTTGTGTCTATGTATGCTTTGTTATTTACTACAAAAATTCCCTAGGAATATTACATTTGAGCATACCATCAAGCTAGAAGAGGGGGGAAATCCAATGATAACCACTCCATACAGTAAGAATGTTGTTGTAGATTCCCTTTGTAGGAGCCAACAACATGCTCACTCATGGAGATTTTAGTTGATTGGAAAGCACTTTTGTTATTGGAATATTCAAAGAACAAGTTTGATTGTGAGTTAATGGATGGTCACATTCAAGATGACAAGTACAAATTAGTGGATAATATTATATTTTATAAAGATAGGATCTACTTAGTCCTTGACTCCAAACTCAAGGAGAAGATTATGATATATATTCATGACACACCATTGGTAGGGAGTCTAAGGTATTTCAAAGCTTACAGACAGATCAAAGAGAGGTTCTCTTAGAAGAGCCTCAAGGATGATGTACTAAGGCATGATTGGGGGATGTATGAGATTTATGTGATTTATTCATGACACACCATTGGCAGGGAGTCTAAGGTATTTCAAAGCTTACAGACAGATCAAAGAGAGGTTCTCTTAGAAGAGCCTCAAGGATGATGTACTAAGGCATGATTGGGGGATGTATGAGATTTATGTGATTTATTCATGACACACCATTGGCAGGGAGTCTAAGGTATTTCAAAGCTTACAGACAGATCAAAGAGAGGTTCTCTTAGAAGAGCCTCAAGGATGATGTACTAAGGCATGATTGGGGGATGTATGAGATTTATGTGATTTATTCATGACACACCATTGGCAGGGAGTCTAAGGTATTTCAAAGCTTACAGACAGATCAAAAAGAGGTTCTCTTAGAAGAGCCTCGAGGATGATGTACTGAGGCATGTGGGGGGGATGTATGACTTGTTAGTAGAACAAGTCTAAGTATACTAATCCTGCAGGTTTGTTATGACCTTTACTTAACCCAAAGTAGAAGTGGGAGATCATATCCATGGATTTCATTACAAGTATTTTAAAGGTGTAGGGTAGAGATTGTATTTATGTATTTGATGATTGATTGACTAAATTTAGGCACTTCTTCTTTATTTCTTCAAAGTATGAGGTAGCATAAGTGGTCAAGTTATTTTTTCGGGAGCTGTTTAGACTTCATGGACTACCTAAACACATTTTCAGTGATAAAGATAGTAGGTTTCTCACTGTGTTTTGGCATTATTTGTTTAGGTTGGTTGGCACAAAGTTAACTAAAAGTACCAATAATCACCCTCCTACAAATGGTTAGACTGAGATTGTGAACAAATGGGTTGAGGGCTATCTATGTAACTGTGTCAAGGTAGCAGAAGGATTAGATTAAGTGGTTGCGTCTAGCTGAACATTGCCACAACACCACATACCATATGGCCATTGGTATGACATCATTTTGAGCATTATATAGCTATGATGATCCTTCACTTACAGAATTGGATTTGGGGACATGTTGTAGCGGCTACAACTACCCTCCAAAAATTTGGCTTGCATGCACATTTCAGAGCCTACCTTGGATCCTGCAATCGATCATCCTTGGTCGCTTGTTGGTAAGCTCATGATTTCATGCCCCTCCTTGATTTTAAGAGTTTTCCATTTTCTCATCTTTATGCAACATGTGTCATCTTTGGGCATAGGGGTTGTTGCGTGTCATGCAAAGAGGATGTTGTTTTGCTTCAAGGGAAACTATGCGAGCATGAGTTGTTATCATCACATAGACATGTTTCACACTCACTACACACACTCTTTTCACGAAGGTTGTTGCATCAAGCAAAACACGTTTTACATTCTAGATGGTCTATGTCATATCACTAAGTGTCTGTGTGTGATCACAGTCAAGTCTTATCAATGTTTACATATGTTTCACTGATCTCACACTTAGCTAATTTCCTAAGTAGCTTAGCCTCATCCAGCCTCCCGGAACTATGCACTTTGCTTCTGCAACCATCAAACTTCCTCCCTTTCCTATTGAAACCTCGTAGTGCGCAGAGACCCCAACCAACATTTCTCTCCAGAAATCAGCAGAGAAGTCAAGTATCCAACACTGCTCTCCAAATATGCGTAGAGCAATCGAGCTACCCTCCATTCAGAAACTGCGCAGAGGTTGTCCTCCCAGGACCCCAATCCCACTGTATTGTCCTGTGCCTCAAAACTACATAGTGTTGTCCAAGTTGTCATGTCAGTTTTGCATGCAAAAACTATGCAGATGGACCTCCCAAGACCTCATCTCGGCAGTAGTCACTTTGCGTTGAAATCGTGTTGATCCATCGCCCAGTGACTACAGGAAAAGGTGACATGCTGCGATCATTCCCAAGGAGTTGAGGAGAAGGACCAAGAGAACAAGTAATGGAAAAGATCAAGACCGCATGCAAACTTCGTCGGATGCATGATCATCTCGAGGGTAAGTATAGTAAGTAAAGAACACATTTCGAATTACACCTCTTAGTTGAGTTTTCAGGACTACTTGTCATTGTCATATCATCCTGTCCTTAGTAACATGCATGTGCACAAACACAAAAAGTCATTTCATGTGTTTCCTCTACATGTCTTGCTTCCTTTTCGCTTGTTTGACCAACTGTCGTCTTCAGCATGTTGATCACTATGTTATTCTTACGACCTTGTTCTGGTGATGTTGAAGGTTTGTGTTTGAGTTGTGTTCGCTATGTAAACATCCATCACACTCACACACGATGTTGTAAGCATTGTCACGCAAGTTTCGTCATGGTCTTCCGAAGGTCTATCCAAAGTGTTGCACTTGTTGCTTTCACCATTAGACAGTCCCGTTGTTAGTCACACTAAGCATATGTTGTATTGTTCGTTCGAGATGTCTCGTCATCAAATCATGTTGAGTGTGTGTTCACAAGGTCATGTATACACAAGTTCACTCGCTCACAGACTTAACCATTTTGTTGAAGATTTGTCGACTGGACCACCCTCCATCAGCCAGACCTCCTTTGAGTTGCACTGCGTAGCTTCAGCCCTCTGTCACCAAGTACCGCTCCCCAGAATTGCACAAAGCTTGAGGCTGCCTGCCAGGTAGTCTGCACTGCGTAATCTTTGGAATCTACTTGACCGACTGTCACCTAGAACATCGCAAAAGTTGCCCAAGAATCCATCTCAATATTTGTTGCCGCAAGCCAATCCATCAAGCCTCCTGATAGTCAACCAGAGAATTTGACCAGGCAGTGACCTCGGGCTTCACTCCCAAAAATTGCACAGAAGTTGTCAGTCTTCCTGCCAGAACTAGCTGAAGAAATTACGCAGACAAGAAGGATAGGAACCCACTACCTATCACTGCATTGTCTCTGAAAATTGCACGTTTCTAATAGTCAGTCCCCCTGCTATCCGGTCTGCTAATCCTCCTAAAAATTGCGTAGTTTTCTAGGACTATCCATCAGCTTCCTCACATCCCACTCAGCCCAGAAACTGCACAGACATGTCCTGCATGACTGCCTCCTAGTTCTGCCCAATTTTAGCCAATAAGCTCTCGCAGCTTGCTCCTAGCCTCCCCTAAAAATCTACGTAGTTTTCACTGTCAGTGTCCTCTACTGCCCGCACTGCCTTCTTGGGAAAAATTACGCAATTCTTTCTCCCAGCTGATCCAGATCCCGCAGAATCTCACCGTTGTTCCAAAATTCTCATCCAATCCTCCCAATGACCTCTGCGTAATTTTTCTTGACAGTGTCCCGGAGCATCGCATCCCAGCCTGACATGTTCCCTCCATTGATTCAGAGCTTTGTCCTCTCCCAGTCACCTGCACCCAAAAACAAAAGGCAATGAATCATGGTAGACTAGGGGATTTCTGGATTTGATGTCGTCTCATCATGAGTGATTGTAGAAACAGGTACATGGATGAGACATGGCACGAAGACAAATGAGATGAACAAGGAGCACATGCTAGAATACTTGCTCACGGTTGGACGAACACACGAAGCATACCAAGTAGCAAGCGAAGGAGACACATGCACATGCATGAGCTATCAAATGAACACCAAGACCTTTAAAGACTCTGCACACTCTTCCATACGGAGGTGAAGCTATGGTACACCACAGGTACACTCATCACTCACCAGCACAATAGATTGACATGAAAAGCACAACCAGCATGAGCATAACAACAGTGTCATGCCGAGTTTTGTCATGAGTCGCCTCGACCAAATCACTACTTTGGGTCATAATTGTGTAATCAATGTAATGTAACATGGAATTCCAAGAGACCCATGGATGAAGTCAAAGAGTCATGTAAGTCGAAGAGTCATGTATGTTGAATAGTCATGAGGGAAGTCAAATAGTCACAAGGGTCAGTTTAACCCTTGGCTATATATACCCCTCATTTGTACATACAAAATACTTTTCACCTTGGCTCCTCCCACATAGCCTTGAGAGTCTATAGTCTTTTCTTTGAGGAGCAAGCAGTGGCTCCAACGCCCTGCTATTGGGGTTAGTGATGTAATGGTGTAAGAATGTGTCTTGGAACTTTTTCTTAATTCAAAAGCTTGTTAACAGGCCAACAGGTTTTCATACATGTATTGTATTCGTTTGTAAGACTATTCTTTGGATGCTTGTAATGCATGTTGCTTTAACCTGTATTAAGACAGTTGAACTATTTTAGTTGTTTTAGTACATATGTTGTTGAAAATGTGTTGTATCAGTTGTTAACGCTATCTCGCCCGTGTTGACTATTCCACTAGAAACTCAAGAGATTCATTCTCATAAACTTGTTATAATGACTGTCGCACTCGTGTGGACTATTCCGCTCGGTGTTGTATGTGATATCTGTTCACTCTATGTTTGTGACTATGACATTTGTGTGGACTACTTGTCCGGAAGCTGCACATGTCCTACTGTGTTGTGTGTCTCTAGCAGAGTTGGAACTATTCCCTTTCGACTTGAGACTCACTCTCACCCTCTCCCTCTACAGTGAAAGAACTTAGACACAAGTTACACTAAGCACTCACCAAGCACACGAACCTTGTTGTTTGTGTTATCACTCAGGTTGTTCCCTTTGACTCCCAAGGGAATACGGCCGAGGTAACCACAAACCAGTCTTTGGACTGCAGGTCCTAGCCTACCAACAGTCAGAGAGGGCTCTCTCTTCAGGATTTTAACTTTGTTTAAGGGGTTATTTTAGGCTAGATATGAGGCACATGGGTTTTGATTTTTTTTTTTGATTGATGGGGTGGTTGATCTTATTCAAACTGAGTTGATATCCAAAGAGTGAGAAGTTCAAACCATTGGGCATGGAGTCATGACTGAACTGAGGTTTGTTTTTTCTCCGGTAGAAGAGGGGAATATGGAGCAGGATAGCCACACAAGGCACAATGATTTTATGCTGGAACAAGAGTGAAATGGAAGTTAGGGAACGAGAGGCAATTAAGAATCTCTCATCCAGCCAAAGAGGGAAAGTGGATGAGTGATATCTGGGAGCAATGAAGAATTCCCAGACAACATTCGTATGTGAAAGGAATAGTTTAAATAGGCGCAATTAAGAATGCATATTCATCACTGTTTCAAAGGAAAACATGGAAAGTTGCAAGAATTGAGCACAGAGGGCATGAAAACCAATTCTGGTCTATTCTTTTTTTCCTGCAACTTAGATTATGATATATATTTGATACAGCTATGCATAAACTGATAAACTAAGGGAGGGACAAATTATTGAACCATGAGCAAGCACGAGAATTCCATACCAATTTCTTCAGCCATTGAAAACACAACCAACCAGTTCAGATGCAAGTATTCCAGCAATCTTTGATTACAGAAGTTCTTCAATATTTACAGTGTAGCTCTCAAAATGAGAGATCAACCAAACAACCCACCAACCCTTATTACATTGTTTAAGGTTGTATTTATAGGCAAAATATCTACAACAAAGATCTGCTAGAAGATATTTTTTCAGGAAGTAAATGCAGTTAACCTAACTTGTCTTATAAGTAATGAAAATATCTATCTAATGCTGCGCTGGGGGCAGCTATTTCAAAATGTGGCTATCTGTCGTCCTCTGGTAGCTCTACTTTTCCAATCTGCAATTGTTGCGCCTTTCACTTCTCACCTACACCTCTTAGTCGGTTCTGCTGCTCTTAGGTGACTGTGATTCCCATTTAATTTGTTATGATTCGGTTTTAATGGCTTGTGACCCTATCCTGGTATGCATTGATTTGGTTTGCATGGTCTTTAATGCTTTCCCGGCTCTGATATGGTCGATCTGATACTCTTTTCCGCTTCACTAATACTCTCTGCCGCTTCACTGTTTCTCTCTGATTGAATCGGGGCTTCTTCCTCTCTTTGATGTGGTAAAAACTGTTAAATTTCCCCTTTTCGGCCCTTTTACGGCAAAAACAGTCACTGAGAAAAGCGATTCCCCATTTTGGCCTATTTCTCGTAGCGATGCGTGATTAGCACTAAGTGCTAATCGCGCATCGAAAACTGCCTCAGAATTTGATTCCAAGCCTCCGAAGCCTCGATTTCGCTCTTGCGCATTTTCCTTTCGGCGGATGACGTCAGCGGTACGAAGGATGACATCAGCGGTACGGCGGATGACGTCAACAGTGGGACCCAGTACAGATGATGATGTAAGTAGGGTGATGTGGCAGGGTGACGTGGCAGGGTTACGCAGCAGGCCGCAGCACAGTGGCCGGTGAGGTGGCGGCATCATCATGTGGCGAAGTGGCAACAGGGGAGGGCGGTAAGCGGTTTGCGTCGGACTACTTTTGGTACGGGGGCGGTATCTGTCAGGGGCGGCCTGACGCAATGAAAAGCCACCAAGTGTCCCGGGGTACGACGGTGAAACCGTCGACCATCGGGCACTATTGTGCCTTCATATAAGGGCGTCCGATATGCATGAGGGCCGTCGGATCTGGGAGAGACGATCCGACGGCGGACGAGAGGGGAAGATGAGGGGGGTTTAATAAAAATGTGTGCGCAATAAATGTTTTATTATTCGCGGCGGTGGTGGGTTTTAGACTTTAGGTTTTGAGGGTTTAAATGCACGCTCAGGGTGGGGTGTGGTTTGGTTATTTATTTAACCAGAGGTTAAACAAATCCCAGGGGAAATGAACACGGAAGGGCTAATACTATGGCCCCAAATGGACCTAGTATTTCACGGACTATTGTTATTAGGCTATAGTTGCCATAGGGTGGGATATTTAATATTTCGTTTTTGGGTTTTTTATATAGTTTTCACATAGTAGGGGATAGAGGAATGACTTGGGGAGCTAAATAATAGAGTTAGGAGTTAGCATGACTTGGTGGAGTGAAAATGTAGGGGGAATGGTGAATTTGTGCAAAGATTATTTTTACACAAGAAATGTGGCTTCCTTTTACTAAGCCAATCTCAGATGTCAACTTGGCTTTTAAGCAAAAATGGAATGAAAAAGGGACTCTCGGGTAGATCCCAAGGTCCTTGAGGGGATGTTAGTAAATGAGTTTGAGGAAATGAGAAGAGAGGGGAGTTAGAGATGCCTTGCCTGATCTGATCAATATGAGAAAGTGCCACCAAACTGTGATCTGGATAGATATGACACTTGAAAATATGAAATGGATCACATAGCTTGATTTCTGCAACCACAGAACTACTTACCCAACCTACTTTACCTAGCATTTTTTTTTTCTTTTGGTTTGGGTGCACTTGAACTAGCAAACCCAACTTTTCAACCTTTTTCTTTTATTTACTGTCCTCCTACCTATATCTACACTTATGCCATCCAGGGGCTCAGATTAAGCTGTTGAGCACCCTTGCTTCTCTACCTATCTAAGAATCTGCCCAGATTAAGCTGTTTGGACAGATAATGATTTTTTATATTCTATAACAGGAAATTGAAACCTAGGGAGACCAAAATTAAGTTGTTTGGATCTCCCTTTAATTGAAGATTCTTCAAAAATGGAATAAATCCTCAAAATTTGGAAAACAGCAAAGGCATTTAGGCTGGCCGACTCTCATGGACATTTGTTTGGCCTGAGTATCAAATATGGAACATTGCAGCCTGCAGAGCATGACATATTTAGCATGTAAAATGTCAATCATGAAAAATGAACACCTGCTATGAGTAGGAGGCTAAGAGTGGCTCCACTTGGGGATGACCTTTCCTTGTGAAAGGCCAAGAACAGTAGGTCAGAATGCCTTGATATTCCCTTGTTGTTGTGTTCTGAAAAATTTCCTTTGCTGGTTGCTTTATTTATGAACATGACAGTAGACCTTGAAGAGCTTATGGCCTTCACTTCGGGCTTCAATTGCAGCAAGCTTGCTGTCTAAACAAAAACTGAAATCCTACCTACCTACCTAACCAACACTTACTTTGCTGTTAGGTGAAATGAAATAACCAGTGCAGCCATTCAAGCATTATAAACATGAACGAGCTTTGCTGCTTGTGCTTGCTGGCGAAAAAAACTGAGATCTTGAAATCTGATATGGCTTTGCTAATCTTTGAGAAGATCAGGAAACTGCTGACCTTCTTTGCTGAATCAAGAAACTGTACAAAAGGGTCCTGCAGCATATATACATTATTGTCTAACTGATTTGAAGAACTGTACAAAGGTTTGGGATCACTATCATGCCCTATAATAGGGATATCATCCACACTGTGATACTGAGGCACACAGCCTGCTAGTGGAGAAGAGGACCTCTCTACTTCATCATACCCCCTATCAACACATGCATCATATACCACCTGAACTAATATTTGCAATTTATTACAAGCAGGCTCATATGGCCTTTGACTAATCTGCACAGGTTTCTCCTTTTCTTCTTTGAAAACCTCAGATGGCTGAACATAAAGAGGCAGGGGATCCACTTGTATGACATATGTTGCTGCTTCTAAGTCTTCTTCCATCTGATACTTGATGGCTCTGTGGGGCTGCAAAGCTAGAGGAAATTTATTTTGAACACTGGTTTGAGCTTCCTCCAGATGATCCATATCAACACTTGCTGATATTTGCTTATTAATTGTATGATAGTTTTCCATAACAAACTGAAAAGATTCGAAACAAAATGGTAAAGTTCCTTCATTGAAATCAAAATTTTCTGTGCTTTCCTCCTTTACTTCATAGCTGAGGTAAGCTGGTTGCTCATTGATTTTGAGTTGTTGACCCTGGATTTTGCTTTCTGCCAAAGTAGGTTCCGATTCCTCTGTAAGGCTGATTTGGTCATTAGGCTCATCATCATTGTCATACTGATCATATTTTGGCAGGCAATTGAAAGAAGAGAATATGTTATGTTCATATAGTATATCAGGAGATTGCTCCATCATGTATGGCTGTACGAATATGTCCTCTTTTTTGTGGTAGGTTTGTTCATGAATGTCATTACTTTCCTGTTGCAAAACAGATGTGTTCAGATGTTCTAAACATTCCACTTTCATTGTGATCATTTCCTCTGACCTTTGTAACCAACCATGAAGTCTTTCTTCTTTCTCTGCTTTGCGGTTTTCCTCCCTGATTCTCAGATTTGCCTCTATGTCTACTTCCATGTCCTGCATTTGTTCCATAGTAGGGGGACTCCTTTCTCTTAAACGAAATTCTATTTCTGGGTCAAAAGCTCTTGGATAATGCACTAAAGCTAGACCAGGGGGAGGTCTAATATTCAAAGGTAGAGCATGATAAACTTTAATGAATCAATCATGAAATTGTTGAACAGATTCACTTGGATTTCTTTTTAACTGATTATATTCTTCGATGAGCAAGAGGAAATTAAGTTTGAACGTCCATCTATCAAGGAAGAGCTTGGAAAACTACTGAAGATTCGAAATGCTAGCCTTAGGCAAGGCTTTAAACCAAGTCCTAACTTCTCTTTGCAAAGAAAGGGAAAACAACCTGATACTAACATCCTCCTCCTCTACTTCAAATATATTAAGATAATCTTCAAAGGCTTGGATATGCTTTTGGGCAGTAATACCATTCTCTCCATCAAATCTTGGGAGATAATCAGGATGATCTTTGGGCAGAGGATTAAGAACAGGAGGCAACACAAGAGGCTTATACCTGTCAGGAACTTTACGGGGCATGGGAGTATGTACAGGAATTGGCTGACTGGGCTCAATATGAACAAGGATAGCATGATTGGCTTTGATATTTGTTTCCTCCTTGGCTATATGATGATTCTCAGCAGCTTTTAAAGGTTGTTGTTGTAATGTGCAAGGAGGCCTTTCAACAATATTTTCAAAGAGCAAGTCATGAAAATCTAATTTAAAATCGTTTTTAAAATACAATATACATAGAAAAATTTTGTGGAAGAGAAAGAACATGACCTGTTGGATAGTAGTCCAGGTCAACAGCCTGATCTGCTCATATATTTCTCTTGGGTTCATTTCTCTAGTGGAGTCTTTATTTTGGGGATTATGTGGAGTCACCAGGTGGATAAGTAAATGAACTTTGAAGGGCCTGATCTCTGTCCACCACACAGATCAGGACTTAATTTTCAACAAGAAGAAAAATATTTTTGATTTTTGAGATTTTTGTGATTTTTTGTGATTTTTCAAAATAAGTTTAGGAATTATTGGAAAGGCAAACTAATAAAAAATGTGGATTTACAGTAATGAACAGATGATTTGTCCCCAGCGGAGTCGCCATTATGTTATCACTCAGGTTGTTACCTTTGACTCCCAAGGGAATACGGCCGAGGTAACCACAAACCAGTCTTTGGACTGCAGGTCCTAGCCTACCAACAGTCAGAGAGGGCTCTCTCTTCAGGATTTTAACTTTGTTTAAGGGGTGATTTTAGGCTAGATATGAGGCACATGGGTTTTGATTTGTTTTTTTGATTGATGGGGTGGTTGATCTTATTCAAACTAAGTTGATATGCAAAGAGTAAGAAGTTCAAACCATTGGGCATGGAGTCATGACTGAACTGAGGTGTGTTTTTTCTCTGGTAGAAGAGGGGAATATGGATCAGGATAGCCACACAAGGCACAATGATTTTATGCTGGAACAAGAGTGAAATGGAAGTTAGGGAACGAGAGGCAATTAAGAATCTCTCATCCAGCCAAAGAGGGAAAGTGGACGAGTGATATCTGGGAGCAATGAAGAATTCCCAGACAACATTCATATGTGAAAGGAACAGTTTAAATAGGCGCAATTAAGAATGCATATTCATCACTGTTTCAGAGGAAAACATGGAAAGTTGCAAGAATTAAGCATAGAGGGCATGAAAACCAATTATGGTCTGTTCTTTTTTTCCTGCAACTTAGATTATGATATATATTTGATACAGCTATGCATAAACTGATAAACGAAGGGAGGGAAAACTTATTGAACCATGAGCAAGCACGAGAATTCCATACCAATTTCTTCAGCCATTGAAAACACAACCAACCAGTTCAGATGCAAGTATTCCAGCAATCTTTGATTACAGAAGTTCTTCAATATTTACAGTGCAGCTCTCAAAATGAGAGATCAACCAAACAACCCACCAACCCTTATTACATTGTTTAGGGTTGTATTTATAGGCAAAATATCTACAACAAATATCTGATAGAAGATATTTTTTCAGGAAGTAAATGCAGTTAACCTAACTTGTCTTATAAGTAATGAAAATATCTATCTAATGCTGCGCTGGGGGCAGCTGTTTCAAAATGTGGCTATTTGTCGTCCTCTCATAGCTCTGCTTGTCCAATCTGCAATTGTTGCGCCTTTCACTTCTCACCTGCACCTCTTAGTCGGTTCTGCTGCTCTTAGGTGACTGTGATTCCCATTTAATTTGTTATGATTCGGTTTTAATGGCTTGTGACCCTGTCCTGGTATGCATTGATTTGGTTTGGATGGTCTTTAATGCTTTCCCGACTCTAATATGGCCGATCTGATACTCTCTGCCGCTTCACTGTTTCTCTCTGATTGAATCGGGGCTTCTTCCTCTCTCTGATGTGGTAAAAACTGTTAAATTGCCCCTTTTCGACCCTTTTATGGCAAAAACAGTCACTGAGAAAAAAGATTCCCCATTTTGGCCTATTTCCTGTAGCGATGCGCGATTCGAAAACTGCCTCAGAATTTGATTCCGAGCCTCCGAAGCCTCGATTTCGCTCTTGCGCGTTTTCCTTTCGGTGGATGACGTCAGCGGTACGGCAGGTGACGTCACCATGATGTCAACAGTGGGACCCGGTACAAATGATGACGTCAGCAGGGTGACGTGGCAGGGTGACGCAACAGGGTGACGCAGCAGGGCGCAGCACAGTGGCCGGTGAGGTGGCGGCATCGTCATGTGGCGAAGTGGCAACAGGGGAAGGCGGTAAGCGGTTTGCGTCGGACCACTTTTGGTACGGGGGTGGTATCTGTCAGGGGCGGCCCGACGCAATGAAAAACCGCCAAGTGTCCCGGGGTACGACGGTGAAACTATCGACCATCGGGCACTATTGTGCCTTCATATAAGGGCATCCGATATGCATGAGGGCCGTCAGATCTAGGAGAGACGATCCGACGGCGTGCGGGAGCGGAAGATGAGCGGGGTTTAATCAAAATGCGCGCGCGATAAATGTTTGATTATTCGCGGCGGTGGTGGGTTTTAGAATTTAGGTTTTGAGGGTTTAAATGCACGCTCAGGGTGGGGTGTGGTTTGGTTATTTATTTAACCAGAGGTTAAACAAATCCCAGGGGAAATGAACGTGGAAGGGCTAATACTAAGGCCCCAAATGGACCTAGTATTTCACGGACTATTATTATTAGGCTATAGTTGCCATAGGGTGGGATATTTAATATTTCTTTTTTGAGTTTTTTATATAGTTTTCACATAGTAGGGGATAGGGGAATGACTTGGGGAGCTAAATAATAAAGTTAGGAGTTAGCATGACTTGGTGGAGTGAAAATGTAGGGGGAATGGTGAATTTGTGCAAATATTATTTTTACACAAGAAATGTGGCTTCCTTTTACTAAGCCAATCTCAGATGTCAACTTGGCTTTTAAGCAAAAATGGAATGAAAAAGGGACTCTCGGGCAGATCCCAAGGTCCTTGAGGGGATGTTAGTAAATGAGTTTGAGGAAATGAGAAGAGAGGGGAGTTAGAGATGCCTTGCCTAATCTGATCAATATGAGAAAGTGCCACCAAACTGTGATCTGGATAGATATGTCACTTGAAAATATGAAATGGATCACATAGCTTGATTTTTGCAACCACATAACTACTTACCCAACCTACTTTACCTAGCATTTTTTCTTCTTTTGGTTTGGGTGCACTTGAACTAGCAAACCCAACTTTTCAACCTTTTTCTTTTATTTACTGTCCTCCTACCTATATCTACAGTTATGCCATCCAGGGGCTCAGATTAAGCTGTTGAGCACCCTTGCTTCTCTACCTATCTAAGAATCTGCCCAGATTAAGCTGTTTGGACAGATAATGATTTTTTATATTCTATAAC
Organism: Pinus taeda; assembly: GCA_000404065.3. Classification (NCBI taxonomy): domain Eukaryota; kingdom Viridiplantae; phylum Streptophyta; class Pinopsida; order Pinales; family Pinaceae; genus Pinus; species Pinus taeda. The sequence goes on along the minus strand of APFE030953786.1, from coordinate 125,560 downwards.
AGGAAATTGAAACCTAGGGAGACCAAAATTAAGCTGTTTGGATCTCCCTTTAATTGAAGATTCTTCAAAAATGGAATAAATCCTCAAAATTTGGAATACAGCAAAGGCATTTAGGCTGGCTGACTCTCATGGACACTTGTTTGGCCTGAGTATCAAATATGGAACATTGCAGCCTGCAGAGCATGACATATTTAGCATGTAAAATGTCAATCATGAAAAATGAACACCTGTTATGAGCAGGAGGCTAATAGTTTGAAGACAAAGTAAACCACTCTCATGCACTAACAAGCAAGAGCTAAGGCATATATTTAAGATAATGGCAATCGGGCCATTGTATCAGATGGGACTACTACACCAAATGGTGTGAGGTCTAGTTGGGACTTCATATCGGGGAGATCCCCTGAAAGTTGAAGGGTCCAGCACCGTCAACATTTCTGGCGCTAGAAGGAGGGCCAAATGACAAGCTGAGTCCTCACAATCTGTTTTGAATCTTCGCATACTTATCATGAATAAACACAAGATTTCTCTCCCAGAATGTATGTCTTATGGGAATGACCTTGAAATATCATAGAACCTTTGAAATTTCTTGTCACAATACATATATGATGGTGAAGGTGGAATGGCTTGTGTTGAATAGAGAATGGCCTTAGTAGTTATATATCAAAAGTATAAAATCCATGAATATTACATGAGGTGTGCATTGTTCGCACACACACTTCGAGGGCACCTGCTGCATTGGTGTGCCACGCTACCTGAGAACTCTATTCACTTTCTCACTTAGTTGATCGTAGAGATAGATCGTGCTTTCCATCATTTTCACTGTCAAGCACTTAATAAAGAAATTTCTAAATTAACAAAATCACCTAATGAATCCGTTGAGAAATTTCACACACGCTTTTGTAATCTTGCATACCAATTTCCTAAAGATGAAATTGATTGGGAATTTCTCGATGGAAGATTTGGGTATCTTCTTTACATATCCGAAAATATACAATTCTTAGAATCATTCGAATACGTCCCAACAAACCTTGGTGTTAGAGTTGTTAAATCCAAGACGGATAATGTCGCTGTCACAAGTGATTGTCCGTCCTCTTCTCATCAAACAGCGTTAGCTCCGCAGTGCAAGGTGGGAGAATGTACGTGCACATCTATTGAACTGTCACATCCTCCTACCCCACCTGCTCTTGGTATCTACGCAGATTTGGTTTGCAAGTCTTCTGGTTTTCATATGGATGTTATATCCCTTACCAGGAATATTCCTCAAACATAAGCAAAACTCCAACTAGAGATGGACTCGGAGGGCGTTTACCAGATATGACGCCTTCGAAAAGAGGACATGATCCGGAGGCTACCTGGCCCTTTCCAGACTTTGTCTAAGAGTATACGAGAAACACACTAGTGGTATAATAGCCGAGAATGCTCAAAGAGATACAAATAACAATGATGCAACATATAACAATATAACCATAAGCAGATACTCAAGAAATACAGAGAGAATGCTGAGCCATTTTATTATACTGAGTAATAGAATGAGTACAAGAGGTGATCAAGAAGATGGCACCTTGACTTGCACCAGGCAAGTGAAGAAATACACTCAAAATAGTGAAGGAATGGCCCCTCTTTGAACTGCGTCCAAGCTACTGGAGAACTGCCATGCTGTTGCTACTACTAGAAATAAAATGAGGATTTGGGGCTGCTCCCCTCCTCAGAAAATGCTGAAACTCTGGAATCGAACTCTACTCAAGAAACCCAGAAAAGCCTAGAAAGATTTCCTGAAATGGCTGAGCCCCGAAAATCACCCCCTTGGGGTTCTGTGCAGTCCCTCAATGCTCTGTGCTGCCACTAAATGAAACCCTCCAGAAAACTACCTGAAACCTCGGCCAAAACTCTCCAATATGCAAGAGCTGAACCCTTGCTCTACGTCTTAGCACAAATCCTCCTACAAACCCTCAACCCAGACTCCTGCCGGAAAGAACTGTGTCCTCCTCTCATTGTCGCGCAGTCCTCCAAAATGCTAATGAAACTACTGTTGAAATGCTGAAGAAACTATTACTGGAATGCCAATGAAAATACCTTGCCCGAGCAAGCACTCGAAGTCCCCTGAGGCTAAGGGTGAGATCTCCGAACAGAGACACTCAATGCACTAAACAGTGCTGCAGACTAGCTAAACAACCAGCGTGCTCTAAGTTGAAATGACTACCACAAATGCTTATAACTAGAATCATCAAAATGAGGGGGCTCCTCTTTCTTTTATAGCCTTTGCCTCTCTCAATCCCAAGGCTCACCTCCTCCTGCGTGATTCCCGTATTGCCACGTGTTCCTTTCCTCCTGCGCAGTTCTTCCATGTGTCTGTGTGGGCTCCATTTCTGCGTCCCCCTTTGGCCCCCTTGGCTCCCCTTTAAGTCACAATGTTGTGCTACTAGGAAGTGAATTTTTATTATAAAAGTGAGTTATGTCCCCTTTCCTCACTTTTCATTTACAAATAACTATAGAAGACAAAAATCTAACAAAATCAAATATTCCAATTAGCCATGGCTAATTAGGAATATTACAGTATCCCTCGGCAAAATGTTGCTTGCCCTCAAGCAACTGAAGTGATGGATGTTGTAAGATATTCTCACTCTCCCAAGTGGCATTCTCATCCGGCAAATTCTTCCACCTCACCAAGAATTCCCGGACCGTCCTGCTCCACAACTGCCTCTCCTTGGTATCAATGACAGCCTTCGGCTGCAATACCAAATGCCCCTCATCATCCATGGGTGGTAGCTCACCTGCTACCCCAATTCCTTCTTCAGGCATGATACATGAAAAATGTTATGAATCTTGCTGCCTTGGGGCAGCTCCAACTCATATGCAACTTGTCCAATCCTGCGTATCACCCTGTATGGCCCATAAAAGTGGGGCTTGAGCTTCTCAACCCCCTTCTGCTTTAGTGACGACTGTCGGTATGGTTGTAATTGTAGGTATACCATGTCCCCTACCTCGAACTGCGTCTCCACCCGACCCTTGTCGGCATACAGCTTATGCTGGTTCTATGTTGTAGCCATGTTATCCTTGATTGCTTGGAGGATATCCTGACTCTCTTGGATCCAAATCTTGGCTCTAGGAGCCCTGCTATCACCAAACATCACGTCAACAAAAGATAAAGGATGATACCCATATAAGGCATAGAATGGTGACATACCAATGGACATGTGATGTGAAGTATTGTAGCAGTACTCCCCCAGATGCAACCACATCAGCCATGCTCGCTGCTGCCCACTAACATAGTTATGCAAGTAGCCCTCCAGCCACTTGTTAACTATCTTTGTCTGTCTGTCCGTCTGTGGGTGATAACTGGTACTCGGTGTCAACTCTGTTCCCACCAGCTGGAAAATCTCCTGCCAAAACCCGCCCATGAAATGTCTACCCTTGTCACTAACGATGGTCTTAGGAAGACTATGTAGCCTGAAGATCTCTCTGAAGAACAGCTCGACCACCTGTGTTGTTGTATAGTGCGCGGATATGGAAAAAAAATGTGCGTACTTTGTCAGTCGATCAACGACGACAAAGACACAATCCTTGCCCTGTACCAAGGACAACCCTGTGATGAAGTCCATCGAAATACTCTCCCATTTCCCCTTCGGAATGGGAAGAGGCTGCAATAAACCCATGGGATGGCTCATCTCTCCCTTGTTCCTCTAGCAAACATCGCACTCCCGGATGTGCTAGAGTACTTCTTCCTTGAGGCCCTTCCATGAGAACCTCTCTCTAATGGCCCTATAGGTTTTGGTAAACCCCTGATTTCCTGCCAAAGGTGAATCATGTGATGCCTGGAGTATCTTCTTCTTGAGCTGAGACCCCTCAGTCAAGAAGATCCAGTCCCTGTAATAGATGATCTCATCGACCACCCTGTACCTGTCATCTGCCACCTGCCCATCTAGAACTTCACATGCAAACTTGTCCTTGGAGTACTCTACCAAGAGTCGAGCCCTCCAATCTGTATCCAAGCTCATAAGAGACAACGTGGCTGGTCTACGTGAAAGGGCATCTGCTACCACATTGTTCTTACCCTTGATACTCAATGTCAAAGTCATATGCTTGGATCTTACTGATCCACTTCTGCTGCCTCTCCCGTAGCTGCTTCTGCTCCAAAAAGAACTTAAGTCTGTTGCGGTCAGTCCTCACCCTGAACCTGTTACCCACCAAATACTGCCAGTACTTAGCCAATGCATGCATGATGGCCAGCATCTCCTTCTCGTATATGGAATACAACCTCTCGTGTGGAAGGAGCTTCCGGCTCTCAAAGGCTATAGGGTGACCTCCCTGCATCAATACTGCACTGATCCCCTCTCCCGATGCATCACACTCCAAAACAAATGGCTATGTAAAATCTGGCAATGCAAGCACTGGGCAGCTGCTCATAACCTCCTTGAGCCTATCAAAGGCTCGTTGAGCTGTATCCAACCAACTAAAAGACCCCTTCCTCGTCAAATCTGTCAGGGGTGCAGCAAGCTGTGAGAAACTCTTGAATCCTCGAAGTTCTGTCATGTTTCTCGGCTCCGGCCATTCTCTGATGGCCTTGATCTTCTCCTCGTGGACCCTCACTCCGTCCACCCCTATGATGTGTACCAGATACAACATCTCCGTCAACCCAAACTCACACTTGGAGAGTTTGGCATAGAACTGTTGCTCCTGTAAGATACGCAATACTGTCTCAATGTGCTGGAGATGCTCCTCCCAAGTCCTGTTGTAAATGATAATATCATCAAAGAATACCAACACAAACTTCCTCAAGTGACTGCGGAAGATGTGATTCATGTAGGACTGAAATGTAGCTGGGGCGTTGGTTAGCCCAAAAGGCATCACCAAGAACTCAAAGTGCCCATAGTGACACCTGAAGGCCGTCTTGGGAATGTCCTATCCCCTCACGCGAATCTAATGGTACCCAGATCTCAAATCAATCTTTGAGAAGAAACGTGCCCCTCTCAACTCGTCCACCAACTCATCGATCCTATTTATGGGGTACCTATTCTTCAGGGTTTTCTTATTCAAGGCCCTGTAGTCAATGCACATCCTCAATGTACCATCCTTCTTCTTCACCAACACCACAGAAGAAGAAAAAGGACTCGTGCTCGGTCGGATATGCCCAAGAGCCAACAACTCTTGGATAGCCTGCTCAATCTCATCCAGATAGGCTTTGGGGTGCCTATAGGGGGTGGTAATGACAGCCAGTATGCCCTGCTCAAGCTCGATGGTGTGCTCAAACCCTCGATCCGGTGGCTGTCCTAGTGGAATCTCCCTAAACACTATGGCATACCAATCAAGGATAGACTGTATATCTGGATGTACCATTTGCCCTGTAGTCCCTGCCTCTGATGCACATAGCTCCACTGCCCACTCTATGTCTCCCCTTCGGAAGACTGCCTCCATCCGATGAGTCGAAAGATTCTGAGGTAGATATGTGTGTTGTCCCCATATCTTCTCATGCATCCCTGTCTTTTCATCATCCCACTCCATCTCTAGGGTCTCCAAATCTGTCGTGACCTTCCCTAGAGTGATAAGCCATTGAACACCCAGTATCATGTTGGTGTCCAGAATATCGACCACAAAAAAGTGGTCAGTCAATGTGTAGGTGCCCATTGTCACTAAAAGCTCTGGAACATAATGAGCACACGTCATGGTCTGATCTCCTGGGACCAAGACTGAAAACCTATCGAAGCTCTCTGTCTGTATACCTCTCCGCTCAACCATCTGGGCATTGATGAAGTTGTGGGTCATCCCACTGTCAACCAAAACTGATACTCGCTGGCCATGTACTATCCCTCGTACACGTAGCGTCAGATACTTGGGAACTCCTCGCAATGCTGCAAGGGCCCCTCCGGTGGGTGCAAAAGATGCACCACCTATTGCTGGTGGTGGTGGTGGCAAAGGACCCTATATGGCATGGATATCTCCTGCCTCCACTTCATCCTCGTCATCCTCTTCTCCACTGCTCTCGGAGTAGACCTCAATAAAATGTGCTTTACCAGCAGCACATCTATGTCCTGGTGTCCATGGCTCCTGACAAGTGAAGCACAACCGCTTCTACTTCATTTCCCTCCTGGCATCATTATCAAGTTGTACTCATCCTGGATTCCCATTTGTAGGTGGAATCCTCAAATCCTTCCCCTTAGACTGAAAAGTTTGTCTCTGGGGGTAAGGTGTCCGGGTCCTAGGTAAGACATCCTGTAAGTCCCGGGTCCTGCTGATAGCGTCCTGGAGTGTGGTTGGTTTAGTGGATTGGACTAAACCCCGAAGTGGCTCTGCTAACCCCTCAACATACATATAGACCCTCTGTGCCATGGATAGGTCTGGCACCATCACAGAGACCCTCAAGAAATCTGCAATGTAGGTCTCTGGGCTCCTTGTCTGTTTGAGCCTTGTCAGATCAACAAAATGCTACTTTGGATCCCTTCGATCAAATCGCTCCATCAATCTCGTGGTAAACTCGGCATATGTTGTCACTATGGAGTGCCCTAGTGTAACCATCCCATGAAACCACCAATCCTAGGCTTCACCATCCAAATGCAATGTTGCCACCTTGATGGCCTCTGTCTTCGACATCTGGTTAAGCTGGAAATAAATGTCTAGCTTCTCCACCCAAGACTTTGTTGAACTGTTTGATGAACCATCAAACGTAGGTAAGTGGAATCTACTCGCTGCACGGTGGGTGTCACCATCATGGTAATGCCAGTACCCTCTGTGATGGTCGCGGGGTCTACTATCCCGCTGGAGTTGAACAAAATCTTTGAATGAGGAGGGCTTCCCTGTACTCTTTCTCATAGGCCTAGTACTCTGCAAAATAATCGCCCATATTTCCAGGCTCTACCTCCTGCTGGGCTAAAGCCCCCGTGTCGGATCCTAAGAAAGTGGGCATGGTAGAGCATGTAGGGGCATGTGAGGCCACCTGCTACGCAGTATCACGCTGCTCTGGAAAATGGTGGGATGCGCCCGATCCCTTACCAACCTGAAAAACCCATGGGCTCTCACGCTGTCTAGCCTCTACTGCCATGAATCTCTACCCCATCACCTCAATCTGCCTCGACAAATCCTACACGGATTTGAGGAGCATATCCGCAAATCTCTTCCTGTCATCATCTACCATCGGATCCTCCAGCTTTGCATCCACCACAAGCTCCCTCTGTCCTGCGTCCACCACAGGCTCCTCCTGTTCTGCGTCCACCACCGGAACACAGTCTCCCTCTCCATAAGTGTTCTCCAACCTACGCCCAGTGTCCCTGTATCTCCGACCTCTGTAACAGATGTAGGGTTTTTCCCCTGGTGTCATAGATTGCTAGCTCCACAGGCTGAGCCAAATCTATGCTCTAATACCACTGTAATATCCCTTACCAGGAATATTCCTCAAACACAAGCAAAACTCCAACCAAAGATGGACTGGGAGGGTGTTTACCAGATATGACGCCTCTGAAAAGAGGATGAGATCTGAAGGCTACCTGGCCCTTTCCAGACTCTGTCTAAGAGTATACGAGAAACACACTAGTGGTATAATAGCCGAGAATGCTCAAAGAGATACAAATAACAATGATGCAACATATAACAATATAACCATAAGCAGATACTCAAGAAATACAGAGAGAATGTTGAGCCATTTTATTATACTAAGTAATAGAATGAGTACAGGAGGTGATGAGGAAGATGGCACCTCGACTTGCACCAGGCAAGTGAAGAAATACACTCGGAATAGCGAAGGAATGGCCCCTCTATGAACTGCGTCCAAGCTGTTGGAGAACTGCCCTGCTGCTGATGTTGTTAGAAATAAAATGAGGATTTGGGGCTGCTCCCCTCCTTAGAAAAGGTTGAAACTCTGGAATCAGACTCTACTCAAGAAACCCAGAAGAGCCCAAAAAGATTTCCTGAAATGGTCGACCCCCAAAAATCACCCCCTTGGGGTTCTGCGCAGTCCCTCAATGCTCTGCGCTACCACTGAATGAAAACCTCCAGAAAACTTCCTAAAACCCCGGCCAAAACTCTACAATATGCAAGAGCTGAACCCCTGCTCTACCTCTCAGAACAAATCCTCTTGCAAACCCTCAACCCAGACTCCCGTCGGAAAGAACTGCGTCCTCCTCTCAGTGTTGCACAATCCTCCAAAATGCTAATGAAACTGCTGCTGAAATGCTGAAGAAACTACTGCTGGAATGCCAGTGAAAATACCTTGCCCGAGTAGGCACTCGAAGTCCCCTGGGGCTAAGGGTCAGATCTCCGAACGGAGACACTAAATGCACTAAACAGTGTTGCAGACTAGCTAAACAGCCAACGTGCTCTAAGTTGAAATGACTATCACAAATGCTCATAACCGGAATCATCAAAATGAGGGGGCTCCTCTTTCTTTTATAGCCTTTTCCTCTCTCAATCCCAAGGCTCACCTCCTCCTGTGTGATTCCCCTCTTGCCACGTGTTCCTTTCCTCCTGCGCAGTTCCTCCATGTGTCTGCGCGGGCTCCATTTCTGCGTCCCCCTTTGGCCCCCTTGGCTCCCCTTTAAGTCACAATGTTGTGCTACTAGGAAGTGACTTTTTATTCTAAAAGTGAGTTATGTCCCACTTCCTCACTTTTTATTTACAAATAACTATAGAAGGAAAAATTTGAACAAAATCGAATATTCCAATTAGCCATGGCTAGTTAGGAATATTACAATGGACTTGTTACCCCAACCTTCGTCCCTGCATTCTGTTGATCCTCCAGATTGTATTGTCTTGTGTTCTCCCATTCCAGACTCTACACCTTGTGTTCACGAGGATCAAGTTGTCGATGGAGTTGGTGTTGTCTAGCCAACCTGCGCTATCATTCATGATGAGTGTGTGTGGGAATCTAAAGAAGAACCGACGGTGAAGGATGACTTATTTCCATCCATGCCTCATCCACTCTATCCTGACATCCCTCTTGATTCTGCCACTTTGGATTCTCCTTGTGAAAACTGTGAAAATTTCTAAATCTACACATCCGAAATCCTAATGCAATCACTAGTTTATCATCTCCTACTTGTTTTTATATTCAACAATCTATTTAATTATTAAACATCAATGAAAACATTATTACGGATTACACATACATACATATCATGAACTGAAAATAGAACAAGACTTTTATGCTCTTAACCTGCAAAGGATACCCAAATATAGAATATGCGAAAAAGATACGAGAACACAGAATATGCGATAGAAAATATACCAGAACACAGAATGGCAATGTGATTTTATTATCAGAGAGTAATGTCAACTCTGCCTCTTCGAGGGGGCACCTCACCAATAGAGCGAGCTCGATTACAAAAAATAAGAACGATGCTCCTCACAGGGAGTTTTCTTCTTATATGACTCCTATGAGTAATACCATGGGTCAATACCGCTTATTACTAATACCATCTATCTAATACTACGGCCCATTTGCAACTAACTATGGTTCCTTTGTTAATTGTGGATTAACCACTTACAATTATTAATATGGGCTTTATTGACTCTTGACTATGACGCGGTCTCATTACATAGATAAGGGGGTTAGGGTGGGACCCTAACATGCCCACCCCCTTAAGACGAGCCTTGTCCTCAAGGCTGAAGCTGCGGAAACTGCTACAGAATAGTGGCTGGCTCCCAAGTTGCGTCTTCTGGAGAGGTGTCTTTCCATTTGACTAGGACTTCCTTAATCATG
>APFE030953786.1:88633-113706 GCA_000404065.3 Pinus taeda | reverse complement strand
GGTCCCATTACATAGATAAGGGGGTTAGGGTGGGACCCTAACATGCCCACCCCCTTAAGACTAGCCTTGTCCTCAAGGCTGAAGCTGCGGAAACTACTGCAGAATAGTGGTTGGCTCCCAAGTCGCATCTTCTGGAGAGGTGTCTTTCCATTTGACTAGGACTTCCTTAATCATGCGGCCGTGCAGTTGCTTGACTCGTGTGTCAAGGACCTGTTCCGGTTGAAGCCAGATGGATCCTTCTTCGTCCAATTCCGGTGGACTAGTCTGAATTCTACAATTATTCCCAATCACTTTCTTGAGGCATGAAACATGAAAAACTGGATGGATTTTTTCAGTAGGTGGCAAAGCCAACTTGTAGGCCACTTCTCCAATGCGTTGAAGTACTTGATATGGTCCGTAGAATTAGGGAGAGAGTTTCTGACATCCTTTGTCTTTGAGTGATGTTTGCTTATATGGTTGGAGCCGTAAAAACACCTGATCCCCTTCTTGAAATTGGCGCTCTGAGCGATGCTGGTCTACCTGTTGCTTCATGCGGTTCTGAGCTTGGTGAAGATTCTCTCGAAGATGGGCTAGCATAGCTGCGCGGTGTTGTAGGAGTTGATCCACTGCCTATACTTTTGAGCAGCCCTTGAGATATGAAATAGGTGCAGGCGGGAGTTGACCATATACTGCTTCATATGGAGTCATTTTGGTGGTGGCATGATAGTTGGTGTTATACCACCATTCTGCCAAAGGTAGCCATTGTACCCAAAGGTGTTGTTTTTTTGAAGTAAAACACCTAAGGTAGGTTTCCAGACATTTGTTGACTGCTTCAGTTGGACCATCTGTTTACGGATGGTAGGAAGTACTGAGTTTTAGTTGCGTGCCTTGTATCCTGAAGAGTTCCTGCCAAAAATTGCTGTTGAAGATCGGGTCGTGGTCGGACACAATAGAAATGGGCATGCCATGCAATTTGAAGATCTGATCCATGAAAGTTTGAGCAACCAAGGTGGGTGTAAATGGGTGGGGGAGAGTGCAGAAATGAGCATAATTCGACAATCGGTCCACAACCACCATGATGACTGACTTGTTCCCTGACTTTGGAAGACCTGTAATGAAATCCATAGAAACTTCGGTCCAAATGGATGTCGGAATGGGCAATGGTTGTAAGGTGTCTGGTGTGTTGACTGTTTCCCCTTTGTGGCATTGACAGACCTCGCATTCGGGTACGAAGGTAAGGATGTCCTTTTTCATGCCTATCCAGAAAAATGATCTTCTGGTGCGAGCATACGTCTTCTGAAAGCCTGAATGTCCTGCAATGGGAGATGAGTGCATCTCTGCAAAAATGCGACTTTTGAAGGTGGATGTTGGTGATATTACGACTCTGTCCTTGTAGTGAAGAATATCATCCTGCCACGAGTAGCCCTTGGTGGAATTTGGGTCGGCCTGTAATTGAGAAATGAGTTGGGAGAGCTCGGGGTGTGAAAACCATTCTCTGCGAGCTTCTTCGATCCATTCTGGAATGGGGAGGGAAATAGCTAGCAGGGTACTTTCCTCCTCAAATTGGAGAGATAATGCATCTGCTACACTATTTTCTTTCTCTTTCTTGTATATGATCTCATAATCATATCCCAGCATTTTGGCTAGCCATTTATTTTGTTGTGGGGAGGAGAGGCGTTGCTCCAAAAAATATTTAAGACTGTGATGATCTGTGCGGATTTGGAAATGTCGCCCCAATAAATAAGGTCGCCAGGTGTCGACTGCATGTAAGATGGCCATCATTTCCTTCTCGTATGTAGATTGGCCCTGATTCTTCCCATTGAGTTGCTGGCTTGTGAAGGCCAATGGTCTCCCTTCCTGCATTAAAACTGCCCCAATACCTGTCCCTGAAGCATCACATTCAATGACGAAATATTTGGTGAAGTCAGGTAGTGCTAAAACTGGAGTGGAACACATGGCCTTTTTTAGAGCTGTAAAGGCCTGTTGTGCTTCCTCATTCCAGAAGAAAGAATTTTTCTTTAGGAGTTGGGTGAGGGGCTTCGCTATGCGACCATAGTTGCGGACAAATTTACACAATAGCCTGTGAGACCCAAAAATCCTCGCAAGCTCTTCAAGGTCTTAGATTAAGGCCATTCCCGCATTGCTTTGATATTTTTGGGGTCCACCTTGACACCTTCATGTCCCACAATGTGGCCCAAATATTCTACTTCTACCATGCCAAACGAACACTTGGACATCTTGACAAATAATTTATGCTTGCGGAGTAGTTGCAAGAGTAGATCTACATGCTGGAGATGTGCGGCCCAAGTGCAACTATAGATGAGGATGTCATCAAAGAAGACAAGGACAAATTTCCTGAGATATGGTTTGAGAATGTGGTTCATAAGGCTCTGAAAAGTAGAGGGGGCATTACAAAGACCAAATGACATGACCAGGAATTCAATAGTGGCCTTCATGAGTTCTGAAAGTAGTCTTGGGGTTGTCGAATTCCTTCATGTGAATTTGGTGGTAGCCTGAGCGAAGATCCAGCTTCGTGAAAAATTGAGCCCCGTTGAGTTCATCCAGCAAATCATCAACCATCGGGATGGGAAATTTATCTTTGACTGTCAGCTTATTGAGGGCCCTGAAGTCAGGACACATCCACCACTCCCCATCTTTTTTGAGCACCATAACCACTGGGGATGAATAAGGACTGATTCTGGGACGGATGACCCCTGCTTCCAAAAGTTCCTTGATGATTTTTTCTATTTCGTTCTTTTGGGTGAACGGATATCTGTATGGGCGCACATTTGGGGGTTGGGCCCCTGGAACCAAGGTGATGCTATGATCATGTTCCCCTCGCGAGGGTGGAAGCCTTTGAGGCTTGTCAAAGACTGGCATATGGTTGTTTAAAATATGTTGCATCTCAGGATGAAGTGGCGACTGCTTCATTTCGACTCCCTGGATGGCACTAAATTGAGCTACCACTCCATGATTGCCCTTTTTTAACAATTTTTCCATCCTATGCGAGCTTATGATAGAGGGGGCTCCCGCCTGGAGTCCTCTGAGGGTATGTGTGTGGTTGTTCTGCTTAAAACTCATATACAACTCCTGGAAATCCATTGTGATTGGCCCAAGAGTGCGGAGCCAGTCAGCGCCTAGGACAATGTCACAACCCCCCATGTTTATGGCAAACATTTTGGTTTTCAACTGATAATCCCCCATTTGAAGTTTGACATTTTCACAACGGCCTTCACATTTCATTGTGCCTCCATCTGCAATTTGAACTTGGAAGTTAGAAACTGCTCTTACAAAGCAATGCACTGTTTCTGCGACTTTTTGATGGATGAAATTATGTGTACTTCCACTATCAATCAAAACTACTACTGGGCGATGTTTAATAAACCCTCTGATTTTGAGCGTTTGAAGGGAAGAAATCCCTGCCAAGGCATGCAACGAAATAAGTTCGTCAGAGACATTGTCCTGTTGGTTATCGTCCTCTAGCGGCTCATGTTCCTCAAGTGGAGGATCTTCCTCTGTTGAGTTGTAGAATTTGGGCTCCTTACATTTATGACCTGGGGAGTATTTTTCATCACAGTAGCAACATAGTCCTTGCTTCCTTCTTTCGGCCATTTCTGCAGGGGACACCTTTTGTACCTTAAGTGTTTGAGTCGTGTTTTGCGCCTGTGGGAGACGACCTTTAGCGGGGAAATTTGGGCGACTGTATTGGGCTGCTAATGCACGTTCCACCTTACGAGCTACCTGGCAAGTCTCCGACCACGTGGGAGGGTGGTGAAGTAGAGCTTGAGCTCTGATGGCTTCTTTAAGACCGCTGACAAAACATTCCGTGTAGAACTCATCTGTGAGACCCTTAGTGCGGAAAGCTAAGCCTTCAAAAGCGGTAATATATTCATCCACTGTACCAGTCTATCGGAGCTTAGTGAGACGACCCAAATAAGAGTCTTCTTGTTCAAAGCGATCTTGAAGAGCTTTGGTAAATTGGGTCCAAGTCCTAAAAGATCCATTGCAACGCTGATGCCATTCCCACCATTGCCACTGTTCATTGTCAAAGTACATGCTCCCCAACATAAGCTTAGTCCCATCATGTAGGATATGATTCAATTTGAAATACTGCTCCATTTGTGCTAGCCATTCGGACGTGTGAGAACTGTCAAATTTATGCATATCCAACTTGGGAGGTTGCTGACTGGGTGGTGGATGGGTGTGCCAGATGTGAGGAGAGTGGCTAGATTCACCGTAATTGCCTTCATGGCCATTATACCCCTCCTCATGGGCTTGCTCCTTGCCTTTTGACATAAAATCCTATATCTGGAGACTTAGTCCACGAAGCTGATTTTGCATTCCCTCCAGATCTAGTCCGCGAAGCTAAGTTTGGATTTCCTTCACATTTTCTTCAAGTTTGTCCATCCTTTCATTAGCCATCACTTGAGCTCTAGTTGCTACCATACACTGACCTGATGAAAAATTGGGACCGCCAAAAAAAATTTCACAGTTAATTGAATGGTACCACCATGCTCAGCTCGTCGTCCTGATTTTAATGGGCTAGATCACCAATAAGCGCCCCAGAAGATCTCAGACATTTTTTTTTTTTTGAAATTCCTAACGGAGTTTTACTCCTTCTTGATCAATATTGCAGTCGCCAAATCCTCAAAATGTCAATGCGGCCAAAAGTCCTGTGACAACTATACCCTGGTATAGGAACCCTTCACAATGACTCTGGTCTGGTGGATATGAGAGATCTGAAAGGTGGATCGGGTAGCGCTGGACGGTTGAACTGACTGCTTCTACAGATCTGATGAATCTAATAGATCGGAATGACTGATTGGGACCGATGTCTGCTGCTGCTGCACTCCTTTGCTCAAGTGGATCTGGAAGAGATGATGATTGAAAAAAGGGAACTAGGGTCTTGAGGAGTGTCAGGTGCTACAGATCGCAATATACATAAGGGTCTGGCAGTAGTACTCGACCCAATGTTTCAGGGCTCTAACTAAGGAGGGTCAACCGTACCCTTAGCCGTACCACCCGACTACCCTATCGTACGGGTGAGTAATCTCTCCGAGTTCTGTTCTCGGTGTACTGTAGCCGCAAGACGGTCGCTGGTTTATCTATGGCGAGGTTTTCAAGGAGCCTAGGGGGCTTCCGATATACCCAGAGGGTACGTGGAAGACAGTCTGTGCGTGGTTCTGTCTAATGCGCTACTACTTGAAGGGGTACCCACAGGGGTTACAAGGGAGTCCAACAGACGTGACCACCTCTTGTATTTCCTACGTGCATGCCTCCCCAAATCTGCAGATTTATGCGCTCAATGACAGATCCCACGGTTTAAAGACGCCGGAACACGTCTCGAGTCAAAAAAAAAAAATTTGCTACTAAATGGAGATCCCACCGGTCCTGGAAAGTGCTCTGATACCACTTGTTATGCTCTTAACCTGCAAAGGATACCCAAATATAGAATATGCGAAGAAACGATATCGAGAACACAGAATATGCGAAGAAAAGATACCCAGAACACATAATGGCAATGATTTTATTATTCAGAGAGTAATGTTCACTTGCCTCTTCGAGGGGGCAACCTCCAATAGAGCAGAGCTCGATTACAAAAATAAGACACGATGCTCCTCACAGAGTTTCTATCTTTATATATGACTCCTATGAGTAATACCACGGTTCAATACCACTTATTACTAATACCATCTATCTATACTACGGCCCATTTGCAACTAACTGTGGTTCCCTTTATTAATTGCGGATTAACCACTTACAATTATTAATATGGGCTTTATTGACTCTTGACTATGACATGGTCCCATTACATAGATAAGGGGGTTAGGGTGGGACCCTAACAAAGACAAACACACAAGGGACACCGTTATTTCTAGACAAACGTCCCCGAAAAAACCCAATGCAGGAAAACCGGTGCAATAGCTCTAAGGGTTTTCTATTATTAAGCTATAGTTCTAAATACAACTCTGGATGCCCTCTCAGAAATTCAGTTAGAGAGATACAAATGTACTGGCAGAAAGCTAAGTGAGATTACCTCACTTCACCTGGAAAAATCTTTTCTTCTGGCAATTGGACTAGTTGTCCCTGGCTACAACTGTGCTGCCCCTTCGCAGTAGCTGTGTGGTCCCATGTGGAGCACACTGGGACACTGCGTCAGCACTACACTACCTCCTTTGCCTCCTGGAGCT
The DNA here is from genome assembly GCA_000404065.3 of Pinus taeda. NCBI lineage: Eukaryota > Viridiplantae > Streptophyta > Pinopsida > Pinales > Pinaceae > Pinus > Pinus taeda. The sequence goes on along the minus strand of APFE030953786.1, from coordinate 107,536 downwards.
TTGACGTTAGCCTTCTTGGTTGATCCTACTCCTCCCCGACTAAATTTGGATTTCTACTGGAGGGTGGCTCTACCCCAGCGCTGGAAATGTGTGGGCTCTTCTTGGCCCAACATCAGTCTCCCTAGGTTTGAGCTTCCTCCTCTTGCATCTGTCTACCTCTCTTTGCTATGTATTAGAGGTCCTGGAGAAGATCCTCCAACCCTAACTATCCCTGCCCCTTTGCTACAACAGATCACTTGCTCGATTTTCTCAGCAAACCTCGCCCCAGAAAAATCGAATTGACTGATCGCTCAAGTGTATCTCCAATTGATCCTCAAGCCTCCTCTTATATTTTTCCTATTGATGAATCAACAGTTGATATTAAGTCCTTAATCAATGACTAAGATTAAAATAGACTTGATCCTAGTCACTTAGAAGTTTCTCACCCATATTCTTATTAATACCCATTAATATTTTTATTTTCCTAAGTTTAGACTTAGGAACCCAATAAAAATATAATTATTTTAATAACTCCTCATACGGGTGGAATTTCTCCATACAATTTCTAGGTTATGGATATCTCATGTATTCTATCCCCTCCACAAAATTTTGAAGCTAGAGCACATCTGATGCTACCCAAACTCAACACTCCCTCTTAGCGAGGAAAGTGCTCTAGCAATACTTCTCAATAGAAGTATCACACTGATCCATTGCATCGGGCCTATGTGTGCTGATGCTTGGCCTTCTTCCTTTCATCCACCCCACTGTTGCATCTTGTAATGATTTCCATGACTCAGCCATTGTCACTGCTACATTTTTACTACAACTCCCTCTCAAAATGATGCATCGTGCTGCCCATAGCACTCCCACTGCTAACTGTTGCACTGCAACTCAGTTACTGAGAAGTAAGTAATTGAAACTACACCCAAAATATGACATGCTAGTTAGTTTAGATGCCTCATGATGTTGTAGCTACCTTTGCTACTAATTTGTGTTGACCCTCTGCTGCTACTACACTGCTACAAATTGCTTTGTGCCTCTTGCACTGCTACAACATCCACTGCGCTACCTCATACTTTGGAACTCTAGTTCTGTCACTGTCGCTCCATAACACTTATCTCCAACCGACACCCATCATTTTTTTATTGTTGTTAAGGGCTCTCATAGCCGTATGTGATCCAAGAGTTTGGGCACCTCAAGGATCCTGCCCTTTTTCATGTAGTCCTCTCAACTACAACTTCATGTCGCCCCACCTCTTCTCCAGAGGCAAATGAGCACTCATGGCACAATTGTCATTGTCACCTTCCCTATCAACTTTCGCTGGAGTAACCTTCGATTTAGAAGCTTCCTCCTTTCCCTTCTTCCGGGGGAATTAAGTGGCATAATGTCCAAGTTCCCCACACTTGAAGCATATGGCCTTGGAAATATCCTCCTTCTTCAGCTTTTGTTTCCCTTGCTATCCTGATGATGCGAGAGCTGCATCCTCCTCTTCCTCCTTCTTGACCCGGGTTCCTTTGCCACTACCCCCCGCCTTGGTCAACCTCCTGAACTCTTATTGTCGAAGAGTTGCCCACGTCTCCTCCCAATTGGGGAGAGTCGCTCTGCCCAAGATACTTTGCACAAATGTATCCTAGTCCTTGGTGACTGCATTCAGGGCAGTCCTGACCATGAACTCAGGATCTGCTGTAGACCCCACGGAAGTCAATTGGTTGCTAATCCCTTGCAAACCGAGGATTAAGGGATAGATCTCTTCTCCCTTCTACATATGGTACTGTCCTAGTTGATTTTCTAATAGCATCTTCCGCTGGATGGAAGTGCCCTCGTACAGGGTGGTCAACGTCTCCCACATCTCTCTTGTTGTTTCTTTCTCATCAATGTGTGGTTACCACATGATCTCTTACCCCATCTAGGATCATGCACTTGGCCTTCGCCTGGGCCTCCTCCTACTTCTTTAACAGATCAACATTGACCAGAACAACAACTACTTTCAAGGCATAGTCCTTGATGCGATTTTTGTCTAGGACTGCTAGGATCCTCGGCTTCCAGATGACAAAATTGGAAGCTCCATCCAATCTATCATGATCCCTCAGTCCATTAACTGTCATCTTTTCTCAACAAATATAGGATAGGTTCTCTTCTTCGTCTCTTTCTGCTAATCGAACAAGACATGGGTCTGGATTTATTTCACACAAGAAACCCTTTAAGGAACAAGCTCCTCTAGACTCCCTCTGAGTCCTGATTTCCTTCACGAAAATCCTTTGGCTAAATGTCAAATCACTCCTATCCAATCCTCCTTTGCTGTTGCAACCTGAATCTAGATTTATTTGACTAGAAATCTGTGAAGGCAATGATTCCCTCTATCTCAGCTCTATCTCCACAGACATTGTTCTACACCAATAGTAACAACGTCCCACCAGCTCCTCTGATCAAATCTTCTCTGCTCCCCCAGCCCAGGCAATTGAAGAATCTGAGCTCCTTTGGCTCTATGCAATCACTTTGTGAGCTAGATCAACTCCTTTGCCTAGATAGCTGACACAATTACTACATGGGCTCCTCCCAGCTACTACGTCACCCTCACCTAGCTCAGAATGTTGATGCAGGCACCGCGTGAGCATCTACATCACGTCTTCTGCACTGCATCACTCTCCCTCTGCGTCTCTAGCTCTGGAAAATTGTTGTCTCTCAGGACAGCTGCCTCTCTGCAGCAAATTCTTTGGATCTCTCGGTTGGTGTCTTGAGTCTCCTATGATCTACAATGCTCTGATACCATGTGAAATTTTTTGAATCTACACATCAGAAATCCTACTGAATCATTGGTTTATCATCTCCTACTTGTTTTTACATTCAACAAGTTATTTAATTATTAAACAATGCTGAAAACACTATTGTAGACTACACATACATACTGATCATAAACTGAAAATAGAATGAGACAAATACATAAGGGACGTCGTTATTTTTGGAAAAACGTCCCCAGAAAAACCCAATGCGGGAAAACTGGTGCAGCTGAGGGTTTTCTATTATTAAGCAGTAGTTTTGAATACAACTCTAGATGCTCTCTCAGCAATCCAGTTACAAAGATAAAAATATACTAGAAAGAACCTAAGTGAGATTACCTCACTTCACCTAGCAAAATCTCTTTGTTCCGGCATCTAGACTGGTGTTCCCCGGCTACAATTGCATTTCCCCTTCGCAATAGCTACATGGAGCACACTGGGACACTGTGTCAGCGTTGCGCTTCCTCCTATACCTCCTAGAGCTCTGATGTCATCCTTCTTGGTTGATCCTGATGCTCCCCAACTGAATTCAGATTTCAGTTGCAGGGTGGCTCTACCCTGGCGCTGGAAATGTGTGGGCCCTTCCTGCCCAGCGTCATTCTCCTTAGGTTTGCGCTACTTCCTCTGGCGTCTCTCTACCTCTCTCTGTTGTGTCTTCAAGGTCCTGGAGAAGATCCTCCAACCTCAACTATCCTTGCCCCTCTGATGCAATAGATCACTTGTTTGATTTTCTCTGCAAACCTTGCCCCAGAAAAATCAAACTAACTGATCTCTCAAGTGTATCTCCAACTCACCCTCAAGCCTCCTCTTATAATTTTCCTATTAATGAATCAACAGCTGAGATTAAGTCTCTAATCAATGACTAAGATTAAAGCAAACTTGATCTTCGTCACTTATAAGTTTCTCACCCATATTCATATCAAAACTCGTTAATATTTTTATTTTCCTAAGTTTAGACTTAGGAACCCATTAAAAATATTAATTATTTTAATAACTCCGCATCTAGGTGGAATTTGTCTAAACAATTTCTGGGTTATGGAGATCTCATGTATTTTAGCTCCTCCACAAAAGTTCAGGGCTAGATCACATCTGATGCTACCCAAACTCAACAAAAACTAATTTTCGGATGTTTTTACTTTCGATTGTTCACAAGACACATGGGATGTTAGCCTGCCATTACAATGTGGAGAGGACACATCTTCCTCTGAAAATCCGTCCCATCTGTCATCTGTCATTTCTGAAAACACAGAGGGTGAAAATCCTTGTTTCTCATATACCCCTCTACACAATTCATCAAATGATGAGGAGGCTGATGAACATCACGAATTTTCTGATCATGGTTGTTGTGATTTCTATACTTCTTCATTTGATCACGATGTTGACTCACTCGTTGTTAATATGTCTAATCCACTGGTCTCTGATGATCTATCTATTGATGGAGTGGAAACCTTGTAGACTATCGAGGCACTTCAGCCTAGGCTGATGATTAGTTCCATTTCCAATCAAAAAATGTTTGAAACACCCAAGGCTCCTCATCACTCTCTGCTTTGCATTGAAGATCAACCAAACACACAGATTTCGCCTCCTCCACTCGAATCACATGATCCCATCTCTTATGCAGTGGAGGAATCATACACAACAAGCACACTCGCAAGGCGTAAGATGTCTCTCTTTCTCATGTTGGCTTGTCTGTCACAGTCGTGAGAGTGTGCATGCTTATCATCTGCATGCAGTGTGTCACAACACCATGTTAAGTCCACAGAATGTCCAGCGTGTGCATTCACTCTTTTATTTTCTGTGGATGTTTTAGAACTTAGAGCTTGTTGGTATTCACTGATCAATCTTTCCGATTCATTGGTTTACATGCATATTTTTCATGCCTTCGCCAACATGGGCTAGCCAATGCGCTAGTGGCTACATTGGAAATATCACTTCATGTTAGTAGGCCCATGCACTATTTAACATAGGAGTAGGAGTAGTCTTTACTTCTTGCTTTGCTTTCTGGTTTGCATTTATGTTTGCTTTCTGACTTTGTTTGGTTTGCTTGCTTGATTGCTTTGCTTACTTCTTTTTGCTTTCGGTTTACTTCTGCTTTTGCATTTTTCTCTCTTTTCTTATTTGCACCTGTAGGTTAGCCGCTCATGAAACCGTGTTTGGCTCTCGAGACAAGGCAAATCTAAGAGGAATTGTACAACAATCAACACTTGGTTATCTGTTGTCCTCTCTCTTTATTAAGATCATGTTGTCTTCAGTCGATGATGCCTTGATGTAAAATGCATTCTGATCAGAGCGAGTCTTGGTGAAAACACAACGCTTGTACTTGATACCTAGTATCGCCTACTCTAATCGGTTCTTTTGGGTTAACCCTTGTCAGCTTGGTCAAGTAGAGTAATATGAGGGGGGAAACTTTAACATGTATGTCAGAGGTATACATAACATACTTCTTTGAAGGAACAACCTCTTCTTCTATCAATAAGTCGGGATCCCTCTTCCACCTCTGAAATAAATAAGTGCCTATGCACAATTCTTTGAAAAAATGAAAAATTAATAAGGCAAAAGAAGATAAAGGCTTCCTACGTAGAGAGGTGATGCAAGTAACTCTGCTAGGGTATTGACCAGGCTCGGTGGCAGTGAAGAGATGCTCGTGTTCCTACATGACTTCGTCAGGGCACTGTCTAGGCCTGCTGGCAGTGGAGCAACACTAGAGATGAAACTTAAACTATGATAGTTATATTACTTGTGCATTAATATACCCCTCATCCCCAATTGAAACAACTAAGTTGGCTTGGAATGTGTACTGACCGATCAAGAGAATGGTAGGAACTACATATTTCACACAAGCTAGTGCAGAATCCATCACAATGAAGGAATCAAACAATACTTCTAGAAGGGTTAGACTCGCTTTTCACAAAACAAGGTCCATACAGAGAGATGGAATTCTACCAGTGTGTCACCAATGTTGTAGCGACTACAACCACCCTTCAAAATTTTGGCTCGCATGCAAATTTCGGAGCCTACCTTGGATCTTGTGATCAATCATCCTTGGTTGCTTGTTGGTAAGATCACGATTTCAAGCCCCTCCTTGATCTTAAGAGTTGTCTTTGTTCTCATCTTTATGCAACATGTGTCATCTTTGGGCATAAGGGATGTTGTTTTTCTTCAAGGGAAATCATGCGCGCATGAGTTTTTATCATCACATAGACATGTTTCACATTCATTACATGCACTCTTGTCATGAAGGTTGTTGCATCAAGCAGAGCATGTTTTACATTCTGGATGGTCTATGTTATATCATTAAGTGTCCGTGTGTGATCACAGTAAAGTCTTATCAATGTTTACATATGTTTCACTGATCTCACACTTAGCCAATTTCCCAAGCAGCTTAGCCTCATCCAGCCTCCTGAAACTATGCACTTTTCTCTTGCAATCATCAACCTTCCTTCCTTGCTTGTTGGAACCCCGCAGTGCACAAAGACGCTAGCCAACATTGCTCTCCAAAAATGTGGAGAGCAGTCAAGCAGCTAGTATTGCTCTCCAGAAATGCACAGAGCAGTCGAGTTGCCCTCCATTCAGAAGCTACGCAGAGGTGTCCTCCCAAGACCCCCATCCCATAGCAATGTCATATGCCTCAGAACTAAGTAGTGCTGTCCAAGTTTTCTTGTCAATCTTGCATACAGAAACTGCACAGATGGGGCTCCCGAGGCCTCATCCCAACAGAAGTCACTTCCTACTGAAATCACGTCGATCCATCGCTCAGTGACTACAGGAAAAGGTGACATGATGAGATCACTCCAGGGAGTTGAGGAGAAGGACCAAGACACCAAGTAATGTAAAAAATCAGGACCGCATGCAAACTCTATTGGATGCATGATCATCTTGAGGGTAAGTATGGTAAGTAAAGAACACCTTTCATGGTACACCTCTTAGTTGAGTTTGCAGGACTTCTTGTGATTTTCATATCATCCTGTCCTCAGTAACATGCATGTGCGCAAACACAAAAATTCATTTTATGTTTTTCCTATTCATGTCTTGCTTCCTTTTTGCTTGTTTGACCATCTGTCGTCTTCAACATGTTGATTGCCATGTCATGCTTGCGACCATGTTCTGGTGATGTTGAAGGTTTTTGTTTGAGTTGTGTTCCCTATGTAAACATCCATCGCACTCACACACGATGTTGTAATCACTGTCACGCAAGTGTTGTCACGATCGTCTGAAGGTCTATCCAAAGTGTCACACTTGTCACTTTCACCATTAGACAATCCTGTTGTCAATCACACTGAGCATATGTTGTCTTGTTGGTTCGAGATGTCTTGTCGTCAAGTTATGTTGAGTGTGTGTTTGCAAGGTCATGTATACACAAGGTCACTCGCTCACACACTTAACCATTTTGCTGAAAATCTATCAATTGGACCACCCTCCACCAATCGAACCTTTGCTGAGCTGCACTGCGCAGCCTCAACCCTCAGTGACCAAGTACTACTACCCATAATTACATAGAGCTTGAGGCTACCACCCAGGTAGTCTACACTGCGCAATCCTGGAATCGACCTGGCTGACTGTCACCTAGAATAACGCAGAAGTTTCCTAAGAAGCGATCTAAATTTGTGCTACCCTCAAGCCAATCCATCAAGCCTCCCTCTGGCCAACTAGAGAATTTGACCGGGCAGTGACCTCCGGCTTCACTCCCAAAAATTACACAGAATCTATCAGCCTGCCTACCTGAACTAATTGAAGAAATTGCTCAGACAAGAGGGATAGGCACCCATTGCCTGTCACTGTAATGCCTCTCAAAATTTCACAGTTTTGACAGTCAGTCCCCCTACTAGCCAGTTTGTTGCTCCTCCTGAAAACTGTGCCATTTTCCTGGACCATTCACCAGTTTCCTGACTTCCCATTCAACCCGGAAAATGCATAAACATGTCATGCATGACTGCCTCCTAGTTCTGCGCAGTTTTGGCCTATAAGATCCCGCAGCCCGCTCCCAGCCTCCCCTAAAAATCTACACAGTTTTCATTGCCGATGTCCTCTACTGCTCGCATTGCCTTCCCAGGAAAATTTGCATAGTTCTGCCTCCCCGTTAAGCCAGATCCCACATAATGTCATTGCTGTTCCGGACTGATCATCCCAGCCTCCTAGTGAGCTCTTCGCAATTTTTCTTGACAGTGCCCTAGAGCCTCACATCCTGGCCTGACATGTGCTTTGCGTTGTTTCAGAGCTTTGTCCCCTCTCCTAGTTACCTGCACCTAGAACAAAAGACAATGCATCATGGTAGACTAGGGGATTTCTGTATTTGATGTCGTCTCATAATGGGTGATTGCAGAAACAGGTACATGGATGAGACATGATGCAACGACGAACGGGATGAACAAGGAGCGCCTGCTAGAAGAATTTCTCTAGATTGGACGAACGCACGAAGCATACCAAGTAGCAAGCGAAGGAGACAAATGCGCATGCATGAAGTATCAAGCGAACACCAAGACCATTAAAGACTACACACACTCTGCCATACAAAGGTGAAGCTATGGTACACCATGGGCACACTCATCACTCAGCAACACAACATCTCAACTTGGAAAACACAGCCAGCATGTGCATACCAGCAGTGTCATGTCGATTTGTGTCATGACTTGCCTCAGCCACATCACTACTTTGGGTCATAACTGTGTAATCATTGTAAGGTAACATGGAAGTCCAAGAGATCCACAGATGAAGTCAAAGAGTCATGTAAGTCGAACAGTCACAAGGGTCAGTTTCACCCTTGGCTATATATACCCCTCATTTGTACATGCAAAAGTCTTTTCACCTTGGCTCCTCCCACATAGCCTTGAGAGTCTGTAGTCTTTTCTTTGCGGAGCGAACAATGGCTACAACGCCCTGCTATCGAGGTTAGTGATGTAATGGTGTACGGATGTGTCTTGGAACTTTTGCTTAATTCAGAAGCCTGTTAACAGGCCAACACATTTTCACACATGTATTATATTCATTTATAAGACTATTCTTTGGACGCTTATAATGCATGTTGCTTTAACCTGTATTAAGACAGTTGAACTATTTCGGTTTTTTTAGTACATATGTTGTTGGAAATGTGTAGTATCAGTTGTTAACGTTGTCTCACCCATGTGGACTATTCTACCGGACACTCGACAAGTTCATTCTCATAAACTTGTTATAATGACGTTGCACTCGTGTGGACTATTTCATTGTGTTTGTGACTGCCGCATCCATGTGGACTACTCCACTGAAAGCTGCGCATGTCTTGCTGTGTTGTGTGTCTCTAACAGTGTTGGGACTATTCCCTTTCGAATTGAGACTCTCTCACCCTCTCCCTCTGCACTGAAAGAACTTAGACACAAGTTACACTAAGCACTCACCAGGCACACGAACCTCACTATAAGAAGACAAAGTAAACCACTCTCATGTGTTGACAAGCAAGAGCTAAGGCATTTATTTAAGATAATGGAAATCGGTCGATCGTACTAGATGAGACTCCTATACCAAACGGTGTGAGGTATAGTTGTGACTTCATATCGGAGAGATCCCCTGAATTTTGGTGGGTTCAGCAACGTCAACAGGATAGTAGATCTCCCAAAACTAAGGATTGATATAGGAGATTTAATATGTTCTTAAGTCTCTTAATGAAAACTTGCAGGTTTCCCAAAAAAAAATATATATATATATATATATATATGTGTGGATAAACATAGTGTGGAGTGCAGATTTGAGTTAGGAAAATTGGTCTTTCTAAGATAACAAACATGCAGGTAGTCTTCATTGAAGAAAAGCGGGGAAGAAAAATTGAAACCACATTTTTATGGCCCCTATAAGGTCATACAGAGATTTAGGGAAGTAGCCTACAAGCTTGAGCTTCCAAAGGAAACAAATATCCATAATGTGTTTCATGTGTTATGTCTCAAGAAGGAACTGGGGCAGAAGGTTACTAGTTCAGCAGAGTTACCCCCATTGGATTGAGAAGGCCAACTAATTTTGATTCTCAAGGAGGTTTTATATTTCAGGGACGGGAGGTTGAGAAGAGTATTAATCAAGGAATATCTTATAAAGTGGAAAGACTTGCTAGTAGAAGATGCCACATGGGAGGGAGATAAAATTTTGTAGCATCCTAGTTTGTAGTTGCTTGAGCACAAACAATCTCAAGAACGGAGGACTATAATGTCCCTTTCCAAGTAATGGATACAAGTGGTCAGCTTAGTAGCCTATATGGTTCCTTTAGGTTATATTTCGAAGAAGGGGATTAATTAATTTAATTATTTAATGTCATTTATAAGGTGATGTTGAGTAATTAAATTATAAGGGGCGTTACTATAATATCCCGAAAAATAATTTGACAAAATTTGCCAAAAATTTGCTCTAGAAAAATACACCATAAATTTATTTTTCCAAAACTCAATCAAGTTGCACAATATGCAATATTAAATTATCGACACAAGAAATAAATTTTGCAATGTAAAAACCACGAAACTGAAACTCAAAGTTAAGATGAGAAATGGTAGCAAAAACTCAGCGTTATTTTTATTAATATGCAATATGAAATTACATGCCAACACTTTAGTATCAGAACATCGAACAGATCTGTAAATGTCCCTACTACATGGCATACTTGGCTGAATAATACGCTGATGTCGTGGCCTCCAAATATGAATGTAGAAACACATAACTTGGCCTCCAAAGGTGAATGCAGCAACACGTAACTTGGCCTCCTAAAATTGTAATTGGAACAAATATACACACCTATGTATTCTAAATGAATTCACCAAGGGATGAGATGGGTTTCCATCCAATCACAATAAAGTGACCAAGGTTTTTCATCTTAGACACAATAACATGTAAGGACAATTTCCCCCATCTTCACAAATGACAAATGATAACTCCTAATGATCCAAAAGGCTTGTTCCCCCTCCTTTTTAAAGATTTGATGGGTCTCTCTCCAACCTTCTAGAAGCAATTTTGTTTTATTATTTTATTTTCATTCTACAAGCTTCTCCCTTTTATTTTATTTAAGTGACTCTTTTTATTTAATTTTATTTAAGTCACTTTTAATCCCTAAAAAATATTAATTTGCTTCTATGATTTCTCTAGCCACTGAAAGTCACTTTTCACCATCCCAATTCCAATGAGCTATTACACTAAGGTGTTTCTCCAAATAACCGTAAATAATTAAAATATGCCTGATAATGATCTTGTTTTATAGGAATCATTAAAATGCAACATAAATAAGAACAATATGTACATAACTAGCCATGATGATGAAATATAGCAAGTGAACCCCGTCGAACACCATAAAACTCCTCCAAGACCCTCTAGACCAACCGATGATGTAATCTCGCTCCTATGACTTTGCTGACACAAACCTTGGAAATCTGCCCTAATTGCATCATAAGGGAAACCAAAAATGGGGACATTATAGTTACTTTATGACCCATGATATTTTTGATGACCCATGCTATTCCAATGATAAAAATACAAAAAGAAATCTATAGTTCACTAAGGGTATGATGTAGTTGTGTGTGAATTTGATTTGGAGAACTCTTGTAGCTTGATGTGAAAAGGTGAAACCCTTGTGAGAATTAGTTTCATTGGTGAGACTAATCCACCCTAGCTGGTTAATATTGGTTCTAATGGTGAGAATATTCTCCCTAGGTAATCCAAGGAAAGAATCACTTAGATTCCTCATATGGATTTGATGAGAAGAAGAATATTGATTTTTCCTTGAGATTGGGAACGTGGAGACAAAGCGAATTTATCCATTGCAGCAGTTCCAAAGTTTTTATTGGGAAGGTTGAATTGATCTTGTGGGAAAAATTCCTTGAAAGAGTAAATCCAATTTGTGAAAGACAAATTTATTTGTGGAAGGATGAATTCCTCTATAAGTCCAAATTTGATCTGTGGCAGCAGAGAAATTCAATGGAGGCTGAACTAAATTATGTGCAAAATAAAAAAAGCTTAACGTGTCAAATGGAGATTTTGTTTCAATGATGGGTACATTTTTACTAGTTTAATAACAAAGAAGTTCAACGATCATTGTCTCAAACATTGAGGTGTGTAGATGGTTTGGTGATCTTGATTAAATGCTAATTCCATATCCTCATACATGACAAAATTAAATGGAAACGTTGCAATCCCCCAAATCCTGAAATCCTAAAAATTGTTAAGTTTGTTGGATTTTGAGTGGGATCTAAAATTCTACTTTCTTCATATGAGATCCAATGAGTTTGAGACCACTCTTAAACATCCAGAAAGAATTAATGGTAATGTTAATCATTTAAGTAAAATGATTTCACTTTTTCTTTAAGAATTTAACATTATGATTAATTACACATCATTGGTAGGGCTTGGACAAATCCGTTTGCCGAATGCTTGGAATCCCTTCTAACATTGCATAGTAACCCTCAACTAAACTCCAAATTTCCTCATAACTCCAACTTGTTGAGTGAAATGATTAAGATAGAAGCCATTATGACTTGTGACTATGATCTTTTAGTAAGCCACACAAAAAAGTGGAAAAAATAGTGATATTTTATTAAACCACACGATGTTTTTTTAAGGAATATGTCTTGAGTTCAAAAAATGGTTGGCCAAGAAAATTGTAATTTTTTTGCACATCACTAAAAAATTGAGAATGTTATTGACATTGATGTAAACTGACTATTTACTTAGGTGGTTTCACTAAACCCTTGTGGTTGGGCATGGCATGTCCTTTTAGATTCTACTTCAAGGCCAATATGCCCTTATGGCTCATTCTAACCATATTATATAGATCATTTATGGTAGAGGTGGGTGTGCATCAGTTTTGGGATGGGTCTAGTACAACACATGACTTAGATTTCCCCTACATTTTTTCACTTTACCCCTTGCAAAGGTTGTCATATATTATTTTAAAGGTTTTATACATAAAAGAACACTTCCCTTTTAGCATAAGCATGGATTTATATACGTCACGCTTTGGCCCAAGCAATTATTTTCCTAGAAATTTGGGTTATTTGATATGAATTTGGAACTTTAGAGAATGTGAAACACCATGTAAAGCAATCTCCCTCTCTACATATTTTTATGCAGATGGACAATTAAGTATCTCCCTAGTGTGCCTAGCCTTTTTGAGGGTTACTTTACATACATGTTGGAAAATGAGAGGATGAATCACCATCCCTATTGGGGTCTTCCATTATTTGGCACATATTTGGAGGCATATATCACCACTTTTGAGGAGCCATCCCATTCTTCATGAGATTGTTGTCTTTCTACTTGGACATGGTACTCGTTTGAAGAGGATCTTGACCCCTCACTTCTTGGATATGATCATTCAAATTCTTTGAGAGGTTATTTACATCTTGAAGATTTCATTCTTGGACCATTAAGCCACTTTTGGAGTAGCCATCCACCTTCTTGGAGCCACATGTGCCACCTTGGACATCAAGCTTTCTTCGTTGTTTCAATTTTTGAGGGGACATGCACACTTGAGGGAGGTTTTAGATCTCATTCTTTTCTTAGAGGAAATACATTAGAGTGTTGACCTAATTTTTTTGCTCCTCTTCTAATGGACACTACCTACCTCCACGGAGATTGTTGTATACGTGGCATAATCACCTCACATTTTTAATGTGTTGTTGACCTTATCCTCCTTAGGTAGCTACTAGATAATGGTCATTTATGTTCTCTTAGGCTAAATCTAGGGTTTTAACCTAGAATATTATTACTTTATTGACAGGGGTTTTAAACCTAGAATTGTATATAAGAGGCTCCCCTTCTTGGCTATTTTAAAATTTATTGTTGTTGGAATATTTGAAAGAACATTTGTTAAATTTACCAACTATAAAGTTTTTTGGGGTTCCATTAAAGGCTTTATTTTAATATGTGGCTAATATTTCAGTTTTTCAATATTGGAAGTTTTGTTGATTGTTTACATGCAAATTCTAGGGATTTGATCCATTGAAGAGCACATCTACTACTTTGAAAGGATTCTAACATGTTATCATCCTCTTTTAACATGATATTCTCGTTTTATATTTTACTTTTGGGTTTAAAAATTTTCATGATATATGTTAGGAATACTTGCAAACTTCTTAATTCCAATTCTAGGGGAAAATCAAATAACTAATTGAAAGAGCATCACTTATGAGCCCACCATTGTTAAATTTTTTTCGTTTGTTTTCCATAAATATTAGGGTGGATGTAGTGCTTATTATACCTAATTTCCAACCCAGATTACATCATGAAGTTATTGAAATTTCACCTACAAGCTAATTTTCTCTTGTATAACTTTCGTCAAATACTTAGCCAATTCGCTGATTTCAGTCTCGATTAAAAAACTTCACAATAATGCATTAAAATTAAAGATATCTGATCTGATTTGTACAAGCTGAAATAAACATGACTAAATCAGAATATAATAGCTGAAAATGAACAGTAGAGCACACATTTGACACACAGGGTTTTTGGGTGAGGCCATTGGAAAACCCTTGAAGTGAAAACCAGTGAGAGAGGGAAAAGCTTATTTCTTTTGGAAAATTAATTACATTATTAAATGATAGCAAATAACCAACTTATCTCCCAGATTTCATGCTCATAATTCCTTGGGAAAGATTTAATTGTTCCTTGAAATTCATGCCAGCAACTCGTCGATTTCAGTGCCTAACATACCTCATTTTCTATGAAAAATTTTCCAATAAAATTATGCCAATCTCAGCTCTGTTTATCCCTAAAAAAAATTATATTTAAGCCTCATTTTTCATGTCCAGATCTACCCATAATTTCATGCCAACTACATGATTTCCTTGTTGAATTTCTCCCTCGAAATCTATGTGGTCCCTTCAAGCTCATGCTAGTCTGCAACTCAAAAAACTCTCTTTCCTTTGCCTCAAATTTTGTGTCTTCCCACTGCTTCGAAATTCATGCTAGCAAAGTGTGCCTTTCTATGCCTAGGAATGTGTGCCATCCTTATTATACCAGTTGTAATACTCTTCGTCTTGCTAAACTTATCCCTTGGCTCTCTTTCTCCTCTTTTCCAAATCTTAGGAAGAATAGTGTGCTTCTTCACTCTCCCTTTCTCCTTTTATTTCTCATCAATGACTAAAATCCCTAATATTAGATCTCACTGGATGAGATTTAATCTACCCATCTCAAGATAAATGATCATGACTTAATTTTGGATTGGGCCCACTTAAATAACTTAAGTGACCCAACTTTATAAAGTCACACTCACTTTATAAAAAGTCACCTTTTACTCATTAATTAAAAAGGTACACTTCTCAACTTTATAAAATCACTTTATAAAATAAAGTGTCTAGGGAGTGAAATGTGCCCGACCACTTCTACATGATAGGCACCACCAAAGTAGAAGTACCTCTGAGCTACCAAAAACTAACATTCACTCTTAGTGAGTGAGGTACTTTTTGCACCTCCACCACCAAAATCGGTCTCCAAGCCCATCTCAATACATGTATTTGCTCCCTCTAACCTTCAAGTCTTTCCTGCCACCTGACTTGAAGCCTAAACTAAGAATCTATCACAAAAACCATGCTTTGCAGAGTCTTTTCACACTCCTGAGCATTTGTCAATGCCATGGCATACCAACTAAGTCTCCCGGTAGTACCTGAAGAATCACTCTTCCTAGTCACCTATCCCCTCTCAATAAATGACACTAGTCTTGTATCTAATATCCCCTTAGATACACCCACAGGCTATCCTAGCAACCTTTATGACTACCCCTGTCTGATGCCAAGCACTACTACTACATCCAAGGTCTTTCCCTCTGAACGTAGAAGTGCTTGTCCACCTTGGAATAAGACTAGATATCCATCCTTCTCCAAGTTTGATATTGAGAGCACGTGTACCATCAACCCTCTAACAAATAACATCCATGTCACCTCCAAAAATCCTCCTGACTCTAACTGGAATCTAACATGTCCAACCCCCTTCATTGCATGTGTGATGCTAGCTCGACAACTCACATGGTATTCTAAGTCTGTCTTTGAAATACTGCAGAACATTAACCTCATCCCCGTCATGTGACTGGATACTCTACTATCCACTAGCCATAACTCACTTTCCTCATACACCACAGTACTACTGTCCAAAATAGAGAAATAAGAGAAGACTCTTTCTCAAATTTCTCAGCAAAGTCATTAATCCTAGTTGATGCTACTACTGCTACCTGAGCCTCTTTCTTCTTCTTCTTCTTATATGGATATTGGCTTGCATAGTGACTAGTCTTTTGACATGTAGATAATTTCACTTTGCTCATGTCCTTCATAGAAGCATATTTCCCACTTCCCTTTACGTTACCTTTTGCTTTGCCTTTTGGAATAAGAGAAACATTCCCTTCTTCTTCCCCTCCACACTTCCCACCACTCTTGGCTTCTCGACTTATCTCCTCTTGATGGAAATCATCCCACATTCTTCCCCATTATGGAAGTTTCTCACGGGAAACTATCTGATTAATGAATTCATCCCACTCCTTGGAAAAATCACTCATGGCTAATCTAACCACCTTCTCATCTGAGATGGTTTCTCCCACGACTACCAAATCATATCTCACTTGAATGATCTTGGTGAGGTATGAGGAAGTTGTGTCAGTTTTGGTCATCTTAGTTTCCCTTAGTTTTTCCCACCACACCATCTTTTTGTTCTCATTAGTCTTGTGGAAAAGTTTAATTAAGGTTTCCCACATCTCAAAGGCATAATTCTTATCAGAAATATGGGGAATAAGGTGGCTTTTGATAACGTCTAGAAGAAGCCTCTTGGCCTTAACATTCCTCTTGTTAAAATCAACCAGTTGTACTGAATCAGTGGGTATTGTCATTGCCTTCTCAACAATTTTCCACAACTCAAACTCTTGAATCACCAATACAAACTTCTCCTTCCATGGACTAAAATTATCAACCTTGTTACCCACCATTTTATGGGTAATATCCCTAGGATAATTTTTTTTCTCCAAGATGGTTCTCGGCCGACAACTAGCAGCCCCTTGCAACCATCAACTAGGTCATTGTGCCATTTTCTCCTGCAACTGAGCTAGCCATGTGGTCCCTCACCCATTTTCCATGATCATATGTGTAGAGCCTCTAACTTACACCTCCTCATCCACTATTACCTATTGTTTTTCATCACTTACCTCTCTCTTTTGCCTCATTTTCAATGTAAAACCACCCAGATCATTACATTAGATGTCATTAAGCATGATCAAGTGAGCTTTGCTAATGTGTGACTATTTTGTTTAGATTTTGACATATTTACAGACATTCCGCAGCCATTTACCGATTTCGCAGCCATCTGGTGATTCCGTAGCCATCTGGTGATTCCGCAGCCTTTTTGTTAATCTCAAGGTTCCACGTGTCATTTTGCCAAATGAGCCACATGGGCACTTAGGAATCAAGGTGCTCGAGGTTCCTGTTCTATTGGTTCAGCCATCCACGTCATCTACACCTCCGGTCAACAAGGGTCAAGTTACGGTCAACAAAGGCAGCTTAACGGTGATGCGTAAGTTGTTGGGGGTCCACGGTAGTCCAAACGGTGACTTGTCCATGTTACGCAGGTTGTGGGAGACATAATCCAACTCTGGATTCAATGCCCATAACGACCAGAACCTCCAGCTCATCCATGCAGGCTTATGACGTGTTTTGAACCTTAATTACGCATGACAGTTAGTTATTTTTCAGTTTTAGCTGTACGCATTAGGATATCTTTCAGATGCCTATAAAAACTTGCGTCTGCGTACGCTTATATAAATTTTTAATTTCTGTGTTTTATGAACTTGTTATAATTTTAGTGCATTCCCAGACTCTATTTTAATAGTGTTGTTCTAGCACTCTTGACTGTAATTTTCTGCACATGGAGTAATAGAAGCAGTGTTGTTCTGAAGTTTTCAATACCTTGAGTCTTCTTTGGGTTATATGAATGGAGGGCCCCTGTTCATGTTAGCCTTGTATAGTATTTTATGTTCAGCATTTCCTTATTTCCATTCAACATTTCCTTTTCTTGACATATGTACAACATAATTCAATTTCATGTTATTTCATTTCCAACCTTTATTTTAAGCTGATCAGCATTGTTCTTTTGCAGGTTTTTAACCTGGGATTGCTTGTGTGTTTATGTATTTGCTTTATGTCTAGTGGTAGTTTCAGTTGACAGATTCAAAGTTGTTGCCTTTACTTTGTTTTCATAGCTGATTTTTAGTTTTATTTCTCAAATCTGTCTGCTAACATATGAATGGTCTCTTAATTATAAATTGTCTATCTTTTAGAGATTAGAATACTAATCACTTGCAGCTGGCTTTGGGTACTTTTTAGACTAATCTTTAACTACTTTCTAATCGTGTCTTACACAGTACTATGTGTTAGAGGCAGAGAGTTAGAAAGAGCAAAAAATTATAACTAGTCTTTAAAAGTAGATTTTCTCATTCTTTATCATTTCTTAGACTTATCTTCAGCTACTTCCTAATCGTGTCTTACACAGTACTATGTGTTAGAGGCAGAGAGTTAGGAAGAGATAAACATTATCATTGGTCTTTTAAGTGATTTTCTTACCTTTTATTTGCAGCAGCATGAATGGTGTCTAAT
Source organism: Pinus taeda (assembly GCA_000404065.3). NCBI lineage: Eukaryota > Viridiplantae > Streptophyta > Pinopsida > Pinales > Pinaceae > Pinus > Pinus taeda. Next base: position 89,211 of record APFE030953786.1, on the reverse strand, counting down.
GCCATTAGAAAGTGGTTCTTTGCTTTCAGTTTATTTTAATTCATTTATTTTCTTCAAGTTTTCCTTTTCAGCAAGTAGTTAGAAACCACTAATCACACACCTTCACTCATCTAGAATTCACCTTACACACACCATCACTCATCTGTCTATAAATACATCACTCCATCTTAGAAAGATAAATTAACCATAAACAACACCCCAAACGACAAAAAGCTTTAAGAGGTTGCTTAAGTACATATAGTACACCTTCACTTCATCAGCTTGCGAGCCCCAGGTTGACAATTAATGACATCAATTTAGGAACACTAAATTGACTAAACATTTTGGCGCCGTTGCCGGGAAAGTGAAATTAAGTAGCCATATTCTTAAAAAAAATAAAAAAATAAAAAATTTCAAGGAAAGAAGTTGATAACTTATCCAAGTATGCTCTCCTCTTGCACTACAAGGTGATATGGAGGATCAGAAAAGAGAAAGTTATTGATTTGGTAGTTTCTTGAGTATGCTCTCTTCTTGCACCTAGAGTGAACTGGAAGATCAGAAAAAGAACTATTAACTTGACTTGAAGAAAATAATAAAAA
>APFE030953786.1:51078-81532 GCA_000404065.3 Pinus taeda | reverse complement strand
GTATCAATTGTTGTAAAGTATCAACATCTTCAACCTCTAATATGTGACCTTTGATATGGCATCATCATTCCGTGTGGCATCTCATGAGTGGTGACATGTGTCACCCAGATTTTCCCCCTTAGGCCATCTCAAAACTCCAAGACTACTTGCCACGTGTCCTTCTGTACTGCCACATCATGCTGATGTCAGATGCCATTGTATCTTTATTGGAACCAATCATATGCTGCCACATGTCTCACTAGATGAGAGAGAAAAGGGCCCACCCATGTTTGGTTTTGCGATGAAATCATTCGTTAATTCTTTATTGGCATTCTCGATGGTTTTTAACACTAATGAAACTTTTTCAATATCACAACTTTTAAAAGGTTTAGACTTTTAGAAGTTCTAATTCTCCAATTGTTGATGTTCTTATGTTGTGATATTGCGACGCATCAATATCCACTAAGATTTGATGTATTGGACCTATGACATCATGATTGATGATATATGTGATGCACCGATGTGTGATCATTGATATTCCTGATGCTATGATGTTGTGATACACTGGTATGCTCAACCTCCGATATGTGATCATCAATATCTCTAATACTCAGATGCGATCTTCGATATTTTGGACCTTCCTAAGGCTTCAATCCTTGAAACTTTAGCAGAGCATATCTTTTGATCCAGGAGTCCATTTTTTGGACTTCCACATATTGTTGGAAAGATTGTTTAGATCACTTTCCAATGGAGTGGGTATGATGTAGGAACCGAATCCTTCTGTGTGTTGGAGGATGACCACAAGCTTCTCTTCTTTTTTTCATTCTTTCGAAAACTGGAAACACATTTTTTAGTAAGGTGAAAACATGCTCATTGTTGGGCTACCTCCCATGACTGCATAGTTTCTGAGCTCAATAATCACTAGCAGTCAGGACTACACAATTCCCATCATCAAGGCTACTTTCACTCAAGGATTGTGTAATTTATAGAGGGAAGCCCAAAAATGTTGTGAAACCAAGTTGAGAGATCAACTTGTGACTTAGAAGAATCAATTAAGTAAAAAAACACAAGTAAGAATGAAAAGATAAGGCTCAATCAAAGCATGAATACCTGGATCAATGCGAGATGAGCTGATACAGATAGTAAGGAAGGCTCTAAAATCGAATTATAAGCAAAATTTTGGAGGGTAGTTGTAGCCGCTACAATATGTTAATAAGATCTTATTTCCTCTTGTATTAATGATTAATGTAGTTGTAATTATGTGGCTTTAATGGTTTTTCTATCATTGTTAATTATTTGTTTATATGTTAGTTATAAAGATGGTTTTATGAGTCACATTTTAACTATGACTTTTATCAACTTTTACTTTATGAATGAATGGGTAATGAATGCATGACATAATTGGTATCATGGAAACTATTGTGAGAGGGCATTGGTCCTTCTTGGTAACCTTAAATAAGTTTCAAATCTCTATGTCTAGATATGCATTCATGACCTATAGGTTGCATGTGCACTATGTGTTTGATGGAATGACTTTCATCGTTAGACCGGGTTAGGTTAAGTCCTTCAGTAAGCTTTTGTTATAGGCTTTGTCTCTGGTGTATTTATCATTTCTGGAAGTTTCATTAAGTTTTGGGCAAGGTCTATATCCTAGCCCTCAAAAGTTAGCTTAAACATCATGGTCTCTAGAACATAACTTCTTCAAAGAGGCTGCAGTCACTAGGAAGTAGGCCTGTGGGAGTGACTAGAGGGCTACAGTCACTTGGAGGCCTTGTCATGGGAGAGACTGGGGGTCTATCTCACTAAAAAAGAAAGTTATCTCAGGGGATGGGCACCTGGAATGGTTGGTTAGCTCCTAAGGGTCATGTAGCACCTAAAGGAAGTCAATAAGATCTTATTTCATCGGCTCCATTTCCTTAAGGTCATCTAGGAAGTTGAGTGATGTCACAGTATCTCCTCAACTCATGTTTATCTCAGGTAAGCCAGTGAAAGTGGGTAGATATGAGAGGAGGCATGTTACACTAGTAGAACATATTATGAGATCATGGATTGTGTTTATCCATTGTAGAAGCATTTTATAGAAAGGAAATGCTTTATTTGTTGCAAAGTTGAAGAAATTCTCTTCTTGGAGAATACATTCCTATGTGATACTAATGGAAATACATTTAATATAGTGTTTCTAAAATATATAATCAAAATATCATTAAGCTAGAGTGTTTTGGTTGACATTGTTAAGGAGGCGTGGAGGAAGCTTTCATTATAGATCAATCAAAGGAAGCACAATGAAAATGGAAAGTTTGGATCGTTTAAAATCGATTATGATATTGACTCATGAGAAATATTTGCAGAGAGCCAAATAAGCCTAGGATTGAATGTATTATTGTAATAATATATGTGGGGAAAACCATGTGCATTTTTCAAATACAAAAATTGATTTTTGAATATATGAATTTCAAGGTTGATCTCAGGTTGACTAGAGTACAAATTAACATGACAATATGAATTTTAACACACAAAATTTAAAATTAGCATCATGTACAACGAATGAAGCTTTCATTGTGTGGAGTGCGAGAGTGCAGAGTGTAGAGCCTCTAGCTTACACCTCATCATCCACTATTACCTACTGTTTTTCATCACTTACCTCTCTCTTTTGCCTCATTTTCAATGTAAGACCACCCAGATCATTACATTAGATGTCATTAAGCATGATCAAGTGAGCTTTGCTAATGTGTGACTGTTTTGTTTAGATTTTGACATATTTACAGGCATTCCGCAGCTCTCTGCCGATTCCGCAGCCATCTGCTGATTCCGCAACCATCTGGTGATTCCGCAGCCTTTTTGTTAATCTCAAGGTTCCACGTGCCATTTTGCCAAATGAGCCACATGGGCACTTAGGAATCAAGGTGCTCGAGGTTCCTGTGCTATTGGTTCAGCCATCCACGTCATCTGCACCCTCCAGTCAACAAGGGTCAAGTTACGGTCAACAAAGGCAGCTTAACGGTGATGCGTAAGCTGTTGGGTCACGTCAGTCCAAACGGTGACTTATCCGTGTTACGCAGGTTGTGGGAGACATAATCCAACTCTGGATTCAATGCCCATAACGACCATAACCTCCAGCTATCCACGCAGGCTTATGACGTGTTAATTAAACCTTAATTACGCATGACAGTCAGTTATTTTTCAGTTTTAGCTGTACGCGTTAGGCTATCTTTCAGATGCCTATAAAAACTTGTGTTTGCGTACGCTTAGATAGCTTTTTAATTGTTGTGTTTTTATGAACTTGTTATAATTTTAGTGCATTTCAAGACTCTGTTTTAATAGTGTTGTTCTAACACTCTTGACTGTGATTTTCTGCACATGGAGTAATAGAAGCAGTGTTGTTCTGAAGTTTTCAATACCTTGAGTCTTCTTTGGGTTATATGAATGGAGGGCCCCTATTCATGTTAGCCTTGTATAGTATTTTATGTTCAGCATTTCCTTATTTCCATTCAGCATTTCCTTTTCTTGACATATGTACAGCGTAATTTACTTTCATGTTATTTCATTTCCAGCCTTTATTTTAAGCTGATCAGCATTGTTCTTTTGCAGGTTTTTTAACCTGGGATTGCTTGTGTGTTTATGTATTTGCTTTATGTCTAGTGGTAGTTTCAGTTGACAGATTCAAAGTTGCTGCCTTTACTTTATTTTCATAGCTGATTTTTAGTTTTATTTCTCAAAATCTGTCTGCTAACATATGAATGGTCTCTTTATTATAAATTGTCTATCTTTTAGAGATCAGAATACTAATAACTTGCAGCCGACTTTGGGTACTTTTTAGACTAATCTTTAAACTACTTTCTAATCGTGCTTTACACAGTACTATGTGTTAGAGGCAGAGAGTTAGAAAGAGCAAAACATTATAACTAGTCTTTAAAGTAGATTTTTCTCATTTTTTATCATTTCTTAGACTTATCTTTAGCTACTTCCTAATCGTGTCTTACACAGTACTATGTGTTAGAGGCAGAGAGTTAGGAAGAGATAAACATTATCATTGGTCTTTTAAGTGATTTTCTTACCTTTTATTTGCAGCAGCATGAATGGTGTCTAATGCCATTAGAAAGTGGTTCTTTGCTTTTAGTTCATTTTAATTCATTTATTTCCTTCAAGTTTTCCTTTTCAGCAAGTAGTTAGAAACCACTAATCACACACCTTCACTCATCTAGAATTCACCTTACACACACCATCACTCATCTGTCTATAAATACATCACTCCATCTTAGAAAGATAAATTAACCATAAACAACACCCCAAACGACAAAAAGCTTTAAGAGGTTGCTTAAGTACATATAGTACACCTTCACTTCATCAGCTTACGAGCCCCGGGTTGACAATTAATGACATCAATTTAGGAACACTAAATTGACTAAACAGTATGTTTGAAAGTGGGCCTCCTAGATCTCAAGTCATGCCTTGTCATTTTGAAATTGAGTATTGTACTTTGCTTATCATGGACACTTCTAGGTATGGATTAATGGGGGGATTTGGTGGAAATAATGGGATTGGTTTGTGCTTATGTCCCCTAGACCCCTTTTAGGCATTAACCTTAGATTCTCGTCCCGTGGGATCTCTTATTGACCATTTGGTTCCAAGGATGGTATTTCACGGGAAACCTCGATTTTAGTTGCATGGTCTTACTCCCTTATCCGCTCATATTACCCTCTTTCCATTCATTACTACCACATCCATCATTTCTCCCACTTGGGTCCACATTCCTCCATCGATTCCACATAGGGCCAACTCCCCCCTTCCCCTTGCCCATACATTGGGTCATGACCTGGAATGAAGCCTGAAGATCGATGCAGCCAAAAAAAGAAAGTTAAAAGCATATATGGCCACGTTCAACAGGAAAAGTACCAAAAAATGCAAAATATGGTTGGGACAAAAGCATTTAGCACGTGGAAAAAAGCTAATACGTGAGCTCTACCCCATCATCATGACCATCACCCTGGTTTCGACAAGTTCTATGAGCCTTCTTCATCATATAGGAACGCATGATTGTCCCAAACCCTGGTGGGAAATGAACTACCCCACATTAAAGGGGGGAATTCATTGCTATATCTTATACATCATGCTCTAACCCCTTGAGCCCCGAGTAGTTAATCAAAGAAAATCATAAAAAGGCAATGGCATATAAAGAAGGGTGGAAAAATCAAGGTTGGGGCACCTCATGTACCATGATTTCTCCCTCCTACACCTTATAAACCCAAGTGTGGGCTTCCCTCTTATTAGTTACCTTGTGCCCCAGCATGTGACCCAGGGTTGCCCGTTCTCATTCCCTACCTCATTCACTTATATGCAACATGCCACCACCTTTTGACAGATGTACCTTGACTATATTATCCCCTTTAGAAGCAAAAATCCACCTAATAGAAAATTTGGTTAACCCCATTGGGAGTTTAGGAGACATTGGCACATCTTGAAGCCCATTATGGAAGGCCATACCATCATGAAGTCCCCCCCTGTGGTCCATGATTAGGTAAGCTCATTTTGTTGATTTATGTAATGACTTGTGGTACTGGAAAGCTAGGGGACACATTGGATCTTATGTAGGATTGCAGATGGTTTCCATTTGGGGTTTGGTCTCCCTATATGGGGTCCCAATCCTCCAGAGGGAAACATTGGCACATATAAGGTGAAGGTTGAGAGCCATGGACCTCCACAACAGTAGATTGCACTTCATGGATCCCCATAGCCATTCAAAGATTGCTCGTGGTTCACTTATTGTACGAGGAGGATGAACTTAATCCATCATGCCCAACTAGCCGCAGATTAACACCATACACTTGGAAGATGATCCAGGACTTTTACGATGATGTAGCATCTCCTACATTATAATCCTATCCCTTGAAGGCAACCTACAGGCATCTTCGATTTGTTTGGAGACCCATGAGGACACTTGTGTGCCCCCACAGTCATTTGGAGCACAATAGGTTATTACAAGGGGCCAACCCCTTGTCCACTGCTTTTGAGGGTCTTATTCTTCATTGTGGCACCCATGGACCTCATTAGATCTCTTAGAGGGTTGTACGACATGCATAGATTATTATTTGACCGCTTTAGAGGCTAACTTTCTAATCTGTGAGCTAGTTTGGTGGGCTTGTCACCAAAAGGTTGTATTATTAGCACATTTTTTATTTTTGGGGCTTATGTAGGCCAAGGAGGCTAATTCAAACTCCTTATATGTGTATAAATACAAGTGAGTTGAGATCATTTCTCATAATCACTTTGGATTGGATCTCTTTCTTCTTTAGATAATTTCACACTTTTTGCTGGAGGAAGAATTGGAGCATTTATGGATGAATTTGGATGTATGGTTATTGGTTTGTATTCTCTTGGATCTTATTTATTGTCATTTTTGAATGGTTGGATATACTCTAATGCATGTAAGTACGAAATTTTAATGTTATTCTTTGTTACCTTTGTCATATATGCTGGATGGGATTTTCGTTGTTCTAAGGCTAATTGCTGCATGCAAATTATTTCTTAATATTGTGGGATTGTCTTTATTATAATGTTCTCTCCATGCATTGGCCCTTGTAGTATGATAAAAATATCCTAGAGGTAAAATTTGACCTTCACAAGCCATTCATCTTGTACATTTGAAGTATAAAAGCTACAAGATTGCTTTCACATGAGCTAGAGGGTTTGTGAAGTAATTTTGAGGCCTCCTTGACAAGAAACCAAGAAATCTTACACATAATCAACATAGAATCCATTCTCCCAAGTACTAAGGCACTCATCTACCAAAGGTGGTCACCAAAAATCCTATTCTTTGACCTTCTCCCAAGTCTAGCCACATTGGGGTGCCTAGGGCATCAATTTCCTGACAAGTTAGCCTCTAAAAAAGTTCGATCTCCTAGGGTCTCTTGCATTGGCCTTTCTTCTAACCCTCCTCCAGATTTGAAGACATTCTGACAGTGGAGTTGGGAGAAAATCTAGGCCCTAGCTCTGAGACCAAAACTTTCCTTTCCATCCCCAATGCTAACACTTCCCAGGGTCAAAACTACATAATTGAGTCAAGCACTTTCTTTGATCCTTCACACCTTGTCTAAGGTAAAAAAAACATTGATTATTTCATACCTTCCTCATATCCTAGACCAGGTCTAGTTGGTCCCGTGTGGTCCCGCTCCTTCAAAGGACCATTCTTCAAGAACCATATGGGATACCAACTTTAACAAGGATTTTAGGGATTGGGAAACTACTTCACACATCTTATCCCATAAGCCTAACCCTCAAATACTCTCTTCCTTTCCCTAGATTACCTAGTACTTTGCTTACAAAGCAAGCAATATTTATCATTCAAATTTTGGGAAAGGGTTATTCGGGTCACTCATATCCATTGACTTATCCTTCATTAGTGACTCCACACATACCAGCTCTCCTCCCATCAGTGAAAATCCATAAATAGAAGAGAGACTCAGCTGAGGTGACAATGGGTTAAGACTCCATTTGTTTCCCTTGGCCTAAAATTTGCCATTTAGGGATTCCGCTTAGGTCCTCTGCTAGTTTGAGTGATAGCAAGCCTCAGTCAGCCTATCCTCCACCCTCAACATTGTTGCCATTGACATGCTTACCAACACAAGATTTCAAATCTCTCCAAGGGTGGACATCAACTCCCTCTCAACCATAAATCCTTGTTTAGTTTATTATACTCAATTGTTCTATTAACTTGGCTCTAGTACCATGTTGAAATTTCATTGACAATAGTTTTCTTTGTAGGACTTTCGTTAAACACTTAGCCAATATTCTAATTTCAGACTCCATTAAAAAAATTCATAGTTAATGCATTAAACTTAAACACATCCAATATGATTTTTATGAGGTTAAATACACATGACTAAATCAAACTCCTAACATCTAGAAATGAACATTAGACAACACATATTTGGCACACAGGATTTTTGGGCAAGGCCCCTAGAAAAACCCTGAACAAAAAACCAGTGAGAGAGAAATTTATTTCTTTCAGAGAATTTATTATAGTATTAAATGATGGAAAAAAACCAAATTATCTCCAAGAATTCATGCTCAAAATTCCTTGGAAAAAGTGTTGTAGTTATTCCTTGAAATTTGTGCCAGCAACCCCTCTATTTCAGTGCCTGATAGACCTCATTTTCTATGCGAAATATTCCTAGTAAATCATGCCAATTTCAACTTTCTCTATCCATAAAAATCTATGTTGTTCAGGCCTCATTTTCCATGCCCATATTTGCCTACGGTTTTGTGTCTCAACCTCCTCAAGGTTCATGCTAGTTGCACACATTTCCCTGCTAAATTTCTCCCTCTAAATCTATGTTGGGTCCCTTGAAGCTTGTGCTAGTCGGAAACTTGAAAAAATTTCTGTCCTTTTCCTCAAATTCCATGTCTGTCCACTTCCTTGATATTCATGCTGGTGAAGTGTTCCCTTCTCTGCGCAGGAATGCATGCCCTCCTTATTGTAAAAGCTTTTGTAATACTCTTCCTCTTGCTAAACTTCTCCCTTGGCCCTATTTCTCCTTTTCTCCAAATCTAATGAATAATAGTGTGTCTCTTCACTCTCCCTTTCTCCTTTTATCTCTCATCAATGACTAAAATCCCTAACCCTAGATCTCAATGGCTGAGATTTAATATAGCCATATCCTGATCAATGGGGCCATGAAATAATTTCACATTGGACCCACTTAAATCACTTAAGTGACCCAACTTTATAAAGTCACACTCACTTTATAGAAACCCACTTTTAAGTTGTTAATTAAAAATGTACACTTCTCAACTTTATAAAGCTAGGGAGTCAAATGTGCTTGGTCATTTTTACATGCTAGCCACCGTTAATGCAGAAATACCTCCGAGCTATCAAAAACTGACAAAAATAGCCCTCTTCAATATTGTTCTCCACTCAATAATCCATAGGGTTTATTCAACATGGGTTTCTGTCTTCAACGACCATAAAAAAATCCAATATTATTTTTAATTTTCTTTACTTATTGAAATATAACATAAGTTTCCAAATACATTACATATTTCATTTAACTTCAGTCATTTTACATAGATAAAAATTCATTTTTCTAAATTTATTTTGCTTAGTCACAATTCTAGAAATAACTTAACATTATTTAAATAAACCATAATTGTCATTACTACTTTTTATTTAAGGTTCTTTAACTTTAAGGTGCTTCATGTCATATCATTACTTGGGTTGCTATATCACTTAGAAAATCTTGAATTTACATTCTTGTATTAGAAATTACATTTGGAAGTTAACATATTGAATTTTATTTGATATCAATTACAACAGTTTAAAAAGATGGTTTCCTCCACTTGTTCAAATGTGGAATTTCCCTTGAAAAATATTATTTAAATAAAATTTGATTCATATATCCATATAATCATAAATTAGTTTATCTAATTCAAATCTAATTTATGCACTATTTTGTTTATTAATATTCAAATGTACTTGTATGACGCATCAATCTAAGCATTTTCTAATGCCTTGAATTATTTACATCTCAAAGTCATATCTGGTGTTGGATTTATGTTATTTGTAATTCATAGAGTAAATCCTTGCATTATATAATTATCATCATTAGATTTGCTTACTATGTCTAAAGCTCTTCAATAATAAATATTCTAGACTTAGCCTCATTTCATCACATTCTTCTAGGAATAACCCCATGGCCTTATGAGAGTCGGCCAAAAGTGAGAGCACAATAGTACTAAGCAACAACGGTATTTTGTCGTAGGATTACCTCAAGGTTGCGTCCATGGATTAGGGATTTTATCATTGAGCGCGATTAAATGTGATTTGGGGAGATAACAAGCCCACAAAAACATAAACATAACTTTTTAAACATCCTTTCAATAACATCTGGATGTACAAACATATTCTTTTAATATACATGTAAAATATGTTGAACTCTGTGATTATCTTAATTAGAAAATAGAAAGGTTATCTAAGACTCACCATTTAACTTTTTATTTTCTTGCCAAAAAGCATTTCATGTTTTCTCTTTGTAGGAGAGTCATCAATGTGGCATGATACATCTTCTTTTGTGGTAAAGTATATTGTCAATTACCAAAAAAAACAAAGCAGTTCTATTCATTTTTAATATTTATTTTATTTAATGGAAAAAAGTTTATTAAAACGTTTTTGCAGCGTTCTTGTCTAAAAACTCTATATATTCATATTAATGCTTTTGTAAAATGTTTTTTAAATAATAGAATAATAAAAAAATTAATAGCTATCATTTTTATGATATTGAACATACATGAAGTCCTTTAACATATCATACATCAAACTAATCCTTATTTGATTTGTAATGAAATTATACACCCTTGGTACCATAAGCTGTTTGCAGAAGCATCCATATGCATATGAAACTATGATGAACTTGGTCAACATTTATATGTATGTATAAGAATTGTGCTGAACGTGGATCCTTCTAATTAACTGTAACCGATCAATGTATTGTTTTTCCTCAAAATGTTATATGGTATCCGAATTTTTAATATATAGAACTCATAAAGTTATACATTGGTTCATACACTTGTTCTTTCTATCATAATTTTAATGTACCGCTACAAAACACACATAATTTTAATGTACCGCTACAAAACACACATGCGAACTAGACATTTATCCATTTATTTTTCACATTATTCTATGCCTTGCACACGATGTTGAATCAAAGGGTTATGCAGGAGGCTACAGGGGAATGCTTTCACCGGTCCAATTCCTTCACGATTTTCCAACTTAACCTCTTTGACAAATCTGTATGTATTTGTTTCAAACATTCACTGGCATTTTTGCTACTACTTTATTCAACTTGAAATGCAAGTAAATTGGTTCATAAATTCACTATTTGTTGACATATATTTGGTATGCATGCTAGCAGGAGAGTAAGTGACCTAACGTGGTCAGGTGTCTCGTCGTTGTCATTCTTAAAAAACTTAAAGAAATTGTCTACACTGTAAGTGAAATAGACTCTCGTGCTTATAAACCTAACCTTAATGCAAGCTATTCGACTTTGCAGCTCATCTTCTAAACAATAAGATTCTAACATTTCACGTCTTGTGCAGAGTGCTAAGAAACAACATGATTTCTGGTGAAATCCCTTCATACATTGGAGAAATTATTGGGCTACAAAATTTGTAAGCCACTTTTGTTTATTGTTCTTATATCTTCTAGGATTATAGCTTTTCCTCGACCACTCTCATAACTTTGGACACCCTAAAATAATCATATTAGACATTCAATGGTTTAATGAAAATAATTAAATTGGCCTCTCGGTATAAATTGTCCCACATCGCAATCATATGGTGACATACATAAACAAACAGGAAATAGACTATTTTATAGGAGAAGAAACCGACATTTTTTAAATATAACTGCCTATAGGGTTAAGCTGGTGGAAACAAACAAATTTTATACTCACTTTGTGAATTTAAAAGAACAACACGAAATTGTAAATACGTAGTTTGATACCAGACCCTAACTTGGGGCAAATGGTTAATGGCCACTTTACCAATGATTCTTTCTTAACCGTCATGGAAGAAAAATGCTTATAATGGAATGGATTTCCTACAAATGTTTTATGAAACTTGAAGTTCTAAGATTCACAAGGGAAAAATCAATGTTTTCGGTATATTCCTGATTGGCTCTAATCTCATGTATGGGCTTTAATTCAGCCTCACGGTGTGTTCAAGTCCTTAGAATCCACTTTTCGTTGCAAGACTCACCCAAGGAGTTGTGGGATAGAATGATCCAAAGAATTGTCAAAAATTAGATAAATGGATTAAAAACTAGTGAATTTGGCTCTGCCAAGTTTGAAATTTGTGCCAAAGTGTGGGTTCTTATTCATTTTCTACTATTATTTATGTTGGTTCACATATTTTAATGCTTATTGAAGATTGAAGAATTTTCTAAGGAATTTATTTCTGGCCTATCAACGAGAAAAGTATAAGGAGGCTAGGGGTTCGTTTAGAAATACACACACAAAGAATGAATTGATCTAGAGTTCAATTTCTGGGGCTAGGACGCTGAGAATTCGAACTGAGCGATCGTTCTATAGCAGAGGGGCAGGGATAGTTCGGGAATATTGGATAGAGAGATGGAGAAACACTAGTGGAGGCAACACAACATCTAGAAGGATTGACATTGGGCCAATTTGGGCCCATGCAGGCTTGACGCAAAGCCAGAAGGGCTAGCGCAGAAGTGAGGTTGCCCTCACAGAAAGACAGAAACTTTCAAGGAACTGTTGGAACAACCGGGAAGGTTGACGCAAAAGGTAGAAGAGATAGCTAGAATCTGACATAGGGCCTACACAGGGCCAGTGCAAAGATAGTCGGGGTTAGCCAGTTTTGCTGTTGGATCATCCAGAATCTGCCAGGTCAAGTGAAGTAAAACTCACTCAGTTTTCTGTCATTATATTTTCTTTATCAATGGATTGTCGGGAAGGCATCCAACATTGTATTCAGAATTACTTCTTAATAATAGAAATCTCTCAGAGCTGCTGCATCTGTTTTTCCACATTGGGTTTTTTGGGGGACAGTTTTGTCCAAAAATCGCTGTGTCCTATGTATCTTGTTCTTTGCTCAATTTTATGTTTCATGTAATCAAATTTGAAGTAGTGTAGGCTACATAAGTAATTTACTTAAGTATTCAGAAAATAACTTGATAAATGTATCTTAAAATCAAGTAGGCAAAGTAAATTCGGTTTTGCTGCAGTAGGGGTTCCTTGAGGATAGGAATTTTCACATGGTATCAGAGCATTGATTTTGAAACAGGAAGAGCAGATCCAGTGCTAAGCAGAGAGGCCAATAGCTTCATTTGGCAGCGATTTGAATCCCCTTGAAGGGATTACGCAGTCCTTGCTGGGAAGCAGAGATTTCGAGGAAATCTCTGATCCAAAATGGATCTAGTTTTGCCTCTAGATCAAAGTCTTCAAATGCAGATGAAAGTGGTATCAAATCGAAGTGCTCATCGATATGATTCCAATGGTGCAAACAACGTGTAAATCCGAGTCCAGATGGAGAAGTTAGAGCCAGTCAAAGTTTATGGAAAATTACGGCAAAAAGTCAAAAGTCAAAGGTCAACCAAGTCAATGGTCAACGATCAATGCCTATGTCAACAAGGACACGTGTCAACCTGAGAATGAGCCACGGGTCCTAGATGATGTCAGCAGAGGAGGTGACGTTGTAGGTTGTGATTGGTTCATATGGGCCAATCCGGTGCTGACACGTGGCAGCGCGGATTTTGCCCAATTTGGCCTTATTTCCAAGATTTTGGGGATCAGGGAGGATCGAATCCCTGACCTCCCAGAAGGTTGAGTTTTTGCTGGAGGACCGCACCACATGGGTTACGTTGGGTCTTGCTAATGGAAGTGGTGAGGTTGTCTTTATTTGTTATCGGGTTTCTCGCCGGAAAAAGACCAGACAGTCGGGGTCAACCCCACGACTACCGAAACTTTGATTTATTGTTATCGCATATATCCCACATTCACCGCAAATTCGAACCATATATGGTATATTAATACCATATAATCAATGTATAACCAAAAAAACAGTGGAGCCAATACAAAACATATCGCATATCCAATATATATCATAACCAATGGCGGAATCGTCAGGCAGAGGTTTCGAATCCTCAACCTTCCAAAACCATATATATGCAACGACTTCACATACCTCCACTAACCAACATGTCAATAGTTTGGGCTTGAAACAAAGCCGAACCAATTTTTTATTAAATTGTGCAGGTGTCGAACCCGCCATACCACCAGCGCGCAGTCCGAGGTGATTTTGTATAATCAAAGGTGGTTTTTGCCAAACAGAGGGTGGTTTTGCAGGGACAGAGGCAGTTTTGGACCATTCCATGGGGTCTGAAAATCACAGTGGCCAAATATGGTTGAGTTTATACTCGTTTGACTCGAAATTTCGAGCTAAATGCAGTTATGAGGTCCATTTTCTCATTTGAGACTCTGTTTTTGAGCTCATACCTGTAACAACATTTTGAAGACAAAATAAAGAGGTCAGCATTGGAAGTGAAAGGACGAGGAGACGTAGCCAGAAAGTCTGGTGAATTCCTTTATTAAATTTTATTGTGTTGATGTGTTTTCAACTTGTTTATTTGTTTATGTTATTCACAATCCTTTCGATCCGTTGCACTAAGTAACATAAAAAAATTCACACAAAGTCTATAATACCTTTTTCATTAACAGATGAAGTGGTATCAGAGTAGCAAGGTTTTTAAGGTTTGACAAGTTTGTGTGAAGATTTGAATGCTTACTAAGTTGAGACTCGGACGAGGTGAAGGTGAACTTGTTGAGGGAAATCCAGAGATTGGAAGAGTCTTTTCACAAAGAAGGATGGCAGATGAACTCCACTTCGGTTAGAATCTAAATTCTTGGATAGTTTTATGACGATACGTGCAATGGTGGAAGAGATGTATCATGAGTTTAAGAAGAACAAAGATGAAGTCACTTCATCACCTAAAGATCAAGAAGATAAGGGAAAGGGAGGAATGCTTCCTCCACCATCTCCTCCATCATCACCATCATCGTCATCTTCATCCTCTTCTTCTCATAAATCTAGTCCTTCTAAGAAGAAGAAAAAGAAATCCTCGTTGATCAAATTAGATGTAAAATTTGATTTGCCAATTTATGATGGAGAACTTAATGCCGAAAATCTTGATAATTGGATAAGAGAAATTGAAGTGTATTACAGAGTGTAGAAAGTTGTTTCAGAAAGGAAGAAGATCCATCTTGCTAGCCTTCGACTTGGAGGAACTGCACTTGTATGGTGGGAAGGCAAGACACAAGCAGATCTCCAAAAGCATGGTAAAATCATTTAAACTTGGAATGAATTTGTTTTTTCCATTAAAAAGCAATTTCATCCTTTGGCTTATATGCAACAAGCAATGATGAGTTGGCAAACACTACGTCAATTAAAAGGTCAAAGTGTTCAAAGTTATACTCAGGAATTCCATAAGAGAGCTTTAACATTAGGAATATCATTGGACTCACCAGAGACATTGTTGAAATACATAGGTGGTCTTCATAGTTATTTGAGGCATACCATACTTATGTTTAATCCAACTAGCTTAGATGATGTATCAATCCAAGCAATTCATCTAGAAGCTAGAGGCAAAAATGTAACCCAAGATGTTGGGAAATCATCCAAACCTATTGAAAGCAAGAATAAAGGCAAGAAGAAACTCAAATGGAAGGAGAAAAAAACAAACATTGTGAAGAAAGATAAACCTTCATGCACTCATTGTAAGAAGGAAGGGCACGATGAGGCACACTGCTGGTCATTGCATCTGGAATTGAAGCCTAAGAATTTTGGGAGTAAAGAGCGAAAGAATGTTGCTACTATTCAAAAGGACTTGGGATCCGATTCAGGTGGCGAGACAACGGTTACAGCTACAGGTATAAAAGGTAAAGATTCTAAAGCATCTACAAGTACTTCTTCGCATTCTGTTGATAATGATAATGATGAGAGGAAAAGAAATGAGTTATTTCGCATTAGAGTCATTTCCAACCATACTAAAATTGATACTTTATTTGATAGTGGGTCACAAGTTAATTTTCTGAAACAATTGTAAAGAAGTTGGGACTAGAAACAAAACCTCATAAGAAGCCATATCCATTAGGTTGGGTGTGTGATAAAACTAAGCTACAAGTTACGAAACAATGTAAAATTCGTTTTGCTATTGGGTCAAAGTTTGTAGATGAGGTTGAGTTAGACATAGTCCCATTGGACATATGTGGAATTTTATTAGGAAGTCCATACTTGTACGATAGAAATGCTATCTTCTATCAAACTGAAAATAAGTATCAACTCACTAAGGATGGAATTGAATATATTATAAGGGCTCATAAACTCAAAGATAACTTCTCTCTCATAAATTCAGGACAGATGAAAAGAATTGTAAATTCAAGTAATCAATTTTTACTTATGATTGTAAGAACAAAGGATATTGATAAATCCGATGCTTTCCAAGGTTGTAATCCTAAATAGAAAGAAGATCTAGTTAAAGTTGTTTCCGATTATGATATTCTATTTCAGCAGCCTAAAGGGCTTCCACCCAAGCGAGAGATAGAACATGAGATTTAATTGCAAAAAGATGCTCCACTACCTAACATTGGAATGTATAGGTTATCAGCTCTAGAGAATGCAGAGATAAAGAAGCAGGTACAGGAGTTGCTCGATCAAGGGTTTATTCGACCAAGCACATCACCGTGTGGATCACCTATTGTGTTAGTGCGAAAGAAAGTCGGTTCGTGGAGAATGTGCATTGATTTTAGATCATTAAATAAAATCACAATAAAGAATCGTTATCATCTTCCTTGTATTGATGATTTGTTAGATCAGTTAAAAGATGCAGTTTACTTCTCTAAATTGGACTTGTGAAGCGACTACCATTAGATCAGAGTTGTTGAATAGGATGTATGGAAGACTGCTTTCAAAACAAAGCAAGGACTCTATGAATGGATGGTTATGCCTTTTGGCTTAACTAACACTTCAGCTACATTCATGTGAGTCATGAATGATGTATTTAGGCCATTCATTGATGATTTTGTAATAGTCTATTTAGATGATATTCTTGTTTTCAATAGAACATGGGATGAACATGTAAAGCATGTAAAGCAGATTTTAGATGTTTTGAAAAGAGAAAATCTGTATGTAAAACTGTCAAAATGTGAATTTGGCAGAACATCTTTGAATTATTTGGGTTATATTATAGGGGGTGGTGAATTTAAGATAAATCCCTCTAAGGTCGAAGTCATTGTAAATTGGCCTAAGCCCAATACTGCTATAGAAGTTAGAAGTTTCTTAGGGGCAGTGCAATATTGGAGAAACTTTATTGCTAACTTTTCTTTGATTGTAGCTCCTTTACATGCTTTGACAAGTGTGAAATAGGGGTTTCAGTGGGGAGGCAAACAGAAGAAAGCCTTCAACACATTGAAAGAAAGGATCAGTATAGCGCTAGTACTAACACTGCTAGATCTTCAGTGTCCATTTGAGATCGAGCAAATGCAAGTGAATATTTATGGGGCCAGCGTTGATGCAGCACAGAAAGCCTATATTCTTTCATTTTGAGACATTCACATCAACAGTAGTTAAATATCCTACATATGATAAAGAATTGTATGCATTAGTTCAGAGTGTTAAAAAGTGGAAACATTACATAATGGGTAAAGAAACAATCATACACACAGATCATCAACCACTTCAATATTTACACTCACAAACTAAATTGCAACTATCAAGACACTATTGGTGGATGGGTTTCCTACAGAAATTTCATCTTGTTATCAGATATAAGAAGGGCATACATAATAAGGTTGCAGACATGTTATCCAGACCAATTATAAATGCATCCACAATACTTAAGCATAATTTAGTAATTCATGAAAGTTACATTGAACAATATGCTCAAGACGCAGATTTTAAGGATGTATATGCAACTTTAAGTCATGGCAAGTAGGTAGAAGAATTGGATTATTTCATAAAGAACAAACTCTTATATCATTTGGGAAAGTTATGCATTCCACAAACTGAAAGAGTTAATATAATTTGAGAAACACATCTCTCATATCAGGTCATTTTGGTGTAAGTAAAATAGTTGCACAATTACAAAGATTTTGTTATTGGATATGAATCAATGAGACAATTTCTAGATATATTAAAGGATGTACTATGTGTGCTAAAAGCAAGCCAAGTAATAGAAAATTAGGCTTATATACTCCACTTCCAATTCCTTCTCGTCTTTGGGAAAGTGTTTGCATGGATTTTGTTGGGGGATTGCCAAAGTCTAGAAAGAGTCATGATTATTTGTATGTAGTTGTGGATAGGTTCAGTGAGATGTGTATTTTGACACCATGTAATAAACAGGTCATAGCTGAACAAACTGTTGTTCTTTCAAAATGTATGGATTCATTTTGGATTACCCACTTATTGTATCTGAACGAGATTCTCGATTTGTCGGGAAATTCTGGTCAATTCTATGGGAGTTAATGGACACAAAGTTAAATAAGAGCACGACATTTCATCCGCAAATAGATGGTAAAACAGAAGTGGTCAACAAGATAGTGATACAGTTGCTTCGAGGATATTGCAGCAAGCATCCCAAACTTTGGGATGAGCATTTGTGTTATGTGCAGCATGCTTACAACCATGCAAAACATTCTTCTACTCAAAGATCTCCTTTTGAGACTTGTTTTGGTTTTATACCAAACTCTCCCTTGGATTTTGTCTTTGGAAAAGACATAGTGGTTGATGGACACAATGGTGTGGAGAAAGCAACCAAGTTCATTGAATAAATCCAAGAAATTCACCAGGCAGTATAGGAATAGCTGGAAAGAAGCCAAGCAAACTATAAGGTGCGACATGACAAGCATCGAGTTGAGCATAGTTTTCAAGTTGGTGATCAAGTTTGGTTGTACATTAACAAAGAAATACTGCAAGGGGAAGGTAAAAAGTTGAGACCAATTAGATATGGTCCTTTCAAAATACTTGACGAAATTGGTGAAAATACTTTCTGCCTAGATCTACCAGCTTATATGCAGATCTATTCCATCATAAATGTTGAAAACGTGCAATTGTATGAACCTTCATTGATTAAAGATCCTGAAGAGCAAGGTCATCTACCTTCCATTGAAGATCTTTTGCCAGAGTATCTCAATGAGATATAGTAGGACACAGTTCTTCATAGGAGGATAAGGACTTCGCGACAGGGAAATGTTGAGTGTCTTCGAGTTGGACTCAAAGGTAAAAATCCAAGTAAAGTAAGATGGATAGAGATTGGAAAAGTGAGGGAAGTTTATCCTCACTTACTTGACAGCTAAAACCAACTTTTGGTGGTCCAAAAGCTTCCAGTGGGGAGGACTGATCCAAAATGGATCCAGTTTTGCCTCCAGATCAAAGTCTTCAAATGCAGATGAAAGTGGGATCAAATCGAAGTTCTCATCGATATGATTCCAACGGTGTGAACGACGCATAAATCCAAGTCCGGATGGAGAAGTTAGAGCCAGTCAAAGTTTATCGAAAATTAGAGCAAAAGTCAAAAGTAAAAGGTCAACCAAGTCAATGGTCAATGGTCAAATTTCAATGCCTACGTCAGCAGGGACACGTGTTAACCCGGGAATGAGCCACGGGTCTTGGATGATGTCAGCAGAGGAGGTGATGTGGCAGGTTGTGATTGGTTCATATGGACCAATCTGGTGCTGACACGTGGCAACCCGGATTTTGCCCAATTTGGCCTTATTTCCAAAATTTTGGGGATCAGGGAGGATCGAACCACTGACATCCTGGAAGGTTGGGTTTTAGCCGGAGGACTGCACTAGATGGGCTATGTTGGGTCTTGGTAATAGAAGCGGTGAGGTTGTATTTATTTGTTATCGAGTTTCTCGCCGGAAGAAGGTTAGATAGTTGGGGTCAACCCCACGACTACTAGACCTTTGATTTATTGTTATCGCATATATCCTACATTCACCGCAAATTACAACCATATATGGTATATTAATACCATATAATCAATGTATAACCAACAGAACAATGGAGCTAATACATAACATATCGCATATCCAATGTATAACATAACCAATGGCAGAATGGTCAGGCGGGGGTTTCGAACCCTTGACCTTCCAAAACCATATATATAGTTCGGGCTTGAAACAAAGCTGAACCAATTTTTTATTAAATTGTGCAGGTGTCGAACCCGCCATACCACCAACCCGCATTTCGAGGTGGTTTTGTACAGCCAGAGGTGGTTTTTGCCAAACAGAGGGTGGTTTTGCAAGGACAGAGGTGGTTTTGGACCATTCTAGGGGGTCTGGAGGTCACAATGACCAAATATTGGTAAATTTTATACTCGTTTGACGTGAAATTTCGAGTTGAATGTAGTGGTGAGGTCCATTTTCTCATTTGAGACTGCTTTCGAGCTGATACCTGTAACAACATTTTGAAGACAAATTAAAGAGGTCAACACTAGAAGCGAAAGGACTAGGAGACATATCCAGAAAGTTTGGTGAACTCCTTTATTAAATTTTGTTGTGTTGATGTGTTGGAATGTGTTTTCAACTTGTTTATGTGTTTATGTTATTCACAATCTTTTTGATCCATTGCACTAAGTAACATAAGAAAATTCACACAAAATCTATAATACATTTTTCATTAACGGGTCAATCTCTTTGAGAGAGTCGACAGAGAGGTACGATTTCTAGTTCGTGAGTTTGCAGAAACATAGGGAGTGACGAGAGCCTCAGCGCAGTCCTTTAAGGGTGCAGTTTTTGCCGGGGCAGAAATCCGTCGAAAAAGAGCAAGGACACATAGAAGGGGAATTTTCTCCTCAGGAATTTTCTTGCTAAAAGTTCGAATTTTTAACTTGTCGACTAGCTGACCAGTGTTGAGCAATGACTAGAGGAGTCAGTTTGATAGTTTTGGTGAGATGGCATCACATGGGCTTAGAGATCAGTTCAGGTTGGAAGGAGCTTCCAACTATGTCATATGGAAAACCAAAATCTTAGCTGTTTTGGAGGAGTATGATCTTGAAGCTTACGTCAAGAGTGTTGTGGTTGTTCCCGTAGACAATGATTAGAAGAAGTAAAAGGCCGATTAGGGGAAGACGAAGAGGTTCATACTCAATGGAGTTCGAGATCATGTGGTCTCACACTTGCAGGGAAAATATACAACCCGAGAGATGTGGGAAGCTTTGTCTTCACTATATGAAGGCTCTTTCGAACAATAGAAGATGTACTTAGAACAAAAGTTGCAGCAGACATTGATGCAGAAGGGAGAAGGGGTTAACTCCTATATTCAACGTCTTCAGGAAAGTAAAGACCAACTTGCTGCAATGGTGTCTACTCCTTAGTCTACCGCAATGGTAAGGACAACCGTAAATGGAGTCTCGGATGAATGGAAAGTGTTCATCCAAAGTATATTGGGCAAGGAAAGACTACCTTCATGGGAGGATGTGGGAAACTCTTCAACAAGAAGAATTAAGGAGGGATCTGGTTAAGGTCAACCTCAATGGCAGCAGTGGGAATGGCATGAAGACCAAGGAGGAGGAAAATGCAGCTCTAGCATCAAAGGGACAACAAAAGCAGAAGCAAAAGGAGGACATTTCGAAGGTGAAATGTTTCAAATGTGGCGAGATGGGCCACTTTGCATCCCAGTGTCCTTTGAAACAAAAGGATAAGGATGAGAAACGTGATCCTAAGGCTTCTCAGCAAAAATTGATGAAGATGAGTTTGCCATGAGTCCCCACACATCTCCAGGAGTGAAATGGGGCGATATTGAGCTGTATTCGGGAGGACTCCATGTGGGCAGAATTCTTGAGGAGTCCACCTCTTGGATCAATTCCTTGCTATAGGAGCCCGAGGATCAGCAGTAGTGAGATGGAATTAGTGTCAGATGATGCAATGGATTGTTTGGAGAGACAGATGCAGTAGCCTGAAACTAGGAACTAATCAACGTAGAGCAAGGTTGGTAGCAGTGCAGATGGCATAGTGAAGAAGTCAGTAGCAGCATAAAAGATTCAGAGGGTCAGAGACTAGTAGCAATGAGATTCCAACATTCATGGTATTATGCTGAACACAGTTAGTTCAGAAATTTTGGATGCTTTTCTGTCGCTGAGCAATAGCAATTGGAAAATGATGCAGTGCAGAGCTAGTAGTGGTAGTGTTATCAGCCGATGTAGAGGGAGATGTAGTACAGATGCAGTAGTGGCAGTGGCACTGTCATGTGTAGCAGTACAGTAGCAGTAACAACACATTAGTGGTGGCAGCAACAGTGCGGAAAGGAGATGCTTCAGATTCAAAGCAGCATGCAGTTGGACATTATTGCTAGAGCATATTCCTCGCTAAGAGGGAGTGTTAGTTTTTGGTAGCATCGGATGTGCACTAGCCATGAAAATTGGTGGAGAGGCTAAAGCACATGAGTTATAAAGAACCCAGAAACCGTTTGGTAAAATTCCACCCGGATTGTATTTTATTAAAATAAATAATATTTTTAATGGGGTTCCTAAGTCTAAACTTAGGAAAATTAAAGTATTAATGGGTGTTAATCAAAATATGGGTGAGAGTGATCTAGAAGGTGGATCAACTCAAGTTTTAATCTTATCCGTTGATTAAAGAATTAATCTCGGCTATTGAAGTCTCAACGAGAAAAATATAAGAAGGAGGCTTGGAGTTCGTTTAGAAACACACATGGAGAGAATGAATTGATATGGAGTTCGATTTTTGGGGCTAGGAAGCTGATAATTCGAACTGAGTGATCATTCTGCAATAGAGGGGCAGGGATAGTTCGAGAATATTGGACAGAGAGGCAGAGAGACACTAGTGGAGGTAGCGCAGCAACTAGAAGGACTGATGCTGGGTTAATCTAGGCCCACGTAGCCCTGACGCAGAGCCAGAAGGGCTAGCGTAGAAGTGAGGCTGCCCTCATGCAAAAAGCCGGAAACTGTCAGGAAATTGCAGAAACAGCCGGGAAGGTTGGCGTAGAAGGCAGAAGAGACAACGCAGAAGTTGACGCAGCGCCTGTAACGCTGACAGAAGGCCTACATAGGGCCGGTGCAGAGATAGACGGGGTTAGCCAGTTCCGCTGCCGGATCAGGCGGAATCTAGCAGGTGAAGTGAGGTAAAACTCTCTCAGTTTTGCACCATTATATTTTCTTTGTCACTGGATTTCCGGGAGGGCATCCAACATTGTATTCAAAATTACTGCTTAATAATAGAAAACCCTCAGAGCTGTTGCACCATTTTTCCCGCATTGGGTTTTTTCGGGGACTATTTTGTCCAAAAATAATTGTGTCCTATGTATCTTCTTCTTTGCTCAATTTTCTGTTTCATGTAATCAAATTTAAAGTAGTGTAGGCTGTAGAAGTAATTTACTTCAATATTCAGAAAATAACTCGATAAATGTATATTAAAATCAAGTAGGAGAAGTAAATTCAGTTTTGTTGCAGTAGCGTTTCCTTGAGGATAGGAATTTTCACAAGTGGGTCTTCAAATATGAGGTATGCAATCTATTTTCATATCAATTTGTGACAACTAAATATGGTGCACAAATAGAATAACCAAGAGACTTGGAATATAAAGTAATTCATTAAGGATAAATAAATAAGTATATTGAATAATGTATGAGAGAATTGATGTGATGATACAAATGAGGGCCTCGTACATATACTTAGGTAGGATACTCTTTCATGAACAGTCATGTCCTTTCATAATTATTAATTATTATTAATATTTTTATACATATTGATGTTCACAACATTGTCTTCCCATTTAGAAATGTTTTGTCTTCAAAGCATAGCTATGGAAAGGCTCGTCATTTTTCCTAGCTTGTAATGTTTTTGCATCACTCTTTGTTGTGGACTTATAATACCCTCAACCCTTTAGTAGATAGACACGACTGTGAGCTAATAATTTTTTGGACAATAACCATATCACATAATGATGGTTTGATATAATTTTTCACGTGTAATGTTCCAGATATAATTTTTGCAGAAAATTTCTTTAAGAAATGAAACTGCTAATTTTATAAACGATATGCAAAAATTAAAGCACAAACTGAACTCCAAAAACTGGAACAAAATTTTGCAACTGAAAAATAAACAACACAAGCATGCAAGAATCTCAGTCTTATTTTATTATATCGAATATGCTGGTAAAAGAACAGGAATATGGATGAGGAAATGACCTCCCCCAAACATCTGCTCCAAGCTAAGCCGAGACTCCAAAATAACTCGAAACTGATGAGAACAACCTGTGAATTTTTAATGAATTCATCAAGGAGAGAAATGGGTTCTCGCCCACTCTCACTAAATCACCCGAGGGTTTTCATCCTAGGGCTACTATGGTAGAGAACTGAATTCTCAAATCCACACCAAAGACAAATGCTTCAATCCAAGATGTACCAAATGATCTCCTCCTCCTTTTAAAGGCTCCATAGATAGATCTCCAAGCCTCTAGAAGCATCTCATTTTATTAATTTATTATTATTCTAGGTGGTCCTTCCTATACTTTATCGTAAGTGACTTTTTAATTTCATTTTAAGTCACTTTGGCCTTTTTTCCTCCAATTAATTATTTTCCCCTTTTAATCATATGACTAATTAAAACCCTTTTAATCTAGTAAAATGGTAAATCACCCACCATACTTTCTTCGGCCACTAGAAGTCACTTATCAGCATCCCATCCAATAGATTTTCTTGTTCCAGTTCTAACGAGCTATTACACTGAGGTGTTCCATTAAGTGATCCTCCTGGAATGCCACTGTTGAGAGAATTAATTACCTATCATTTAATTGTCAACCGGGGGATTTCATAAAACTTGCGAAGCATGCGTGCGCTATATATGCTAGAAATTAACTTTCAATTTAGATCAATCTAACTACGAAACCAACTAATGAAAGATTAAATTCACCTATTCTAATTCAACACTCAATTCAAAAGAAATTATAGTACAATTATAGTACAATGCGTGAAATTGGAATCTTAATCTTTTAATCTTGCAGGAACTGAAAAACACACCACTCTTCCAAAAATGAAAGCAAAAACAATCATTCTTAACCTTTCACACATGAAAAGATATGAAAGCAAATGAAAACAAATGCTCTTAACTTCTAGGTAGAAAGCAAATAAAGACAATCATTCTTAACCTTTCACACAGGAAAAGATATGAAAGAAATAAATCTTAATCTATCAAAAACAATAAATCTCTCACATTGTAGGTGGCCAATCCAAAAGCATGAGAGATGGCAAGTTGAGAGGCTCCAAATGCAAGCATAACCAAATCAAGGTGAACATCTCTCATGAGCATGGTGTCAAATCCAAATTTTAGATTCAAAACATGAGCATTTCCCCAACTTTACACGTCTTTCAAAGGAGAAGGCTCTCCTATTTATACAAAAACAGAAGAAGCTACCTCATTAAAGGAGATCCATTCTTCTCTCCCTATATCCCTAGAAAATCTCATAGAGTTACAACTCAAATAGGTAATGATGAGACACATAACCTCTTCGACCTTTATCCAAATCTTCTTCCATATCTTGAATATAATTCGAATTTGAGTACTGGAGGCCACATCAGGGTGCCTTGGAAGCTTCCAAACAACCTATACATGTCATGAAACTCAAGCCACTTTTAAGTATTGGCAAGTATATGTCATTTTTCTAAGTTTTAACCATTTAACTCACTTATCATACTAGAAATCATTAACTCTTGGAAAATACAAATGGAACCCATATAATTATGAAAACGGAGGCTAATGAAAGGTTATATGGTCATGGAGTTGCGACATGTGAGTGAAATGGTGGTGATAAAGGTGAAAGTGGATGATATTTTGAATACATTTTGAAGACTCTACAGCCACCCCAAGCGTAATTAATTAAGTCAGGCCTAGTAATAAGGCCATTTTTTGAAATTTGTCGGACTTCAATAGAACGAAAGCCAAGTTGTGCGGATAATAAAATATGCCATCGGATCCCGTTAAAACTCCTCAAAACTCCCTCTAAACGCCTGATGACATAAACTTGCTCCCATGACATGGCCATCCCGTGCCCTAGAAATCTACCTTGGATGTACTATAGAGGAAAATAAAAATGGGGACATGACATCACGAGAATTAATAGCAACTATACACAACAATTAGACTGATTCTCTTTTAAGTAGAGTGATTTCTGTTGGTTTGACCTTCTACTTGAAGGGTCTCGAATCTCTAAAATGACACCTTATTTTTTCGCACGAAAAAAGTAATAAAAATGCTTATTGTTTCATTTTAGTCGCTAGAGGTGGAAATGTGACTTATACCAAATGTGACTTATGGTTTTAGAATCACGTTTCTCCAAAAGAGGCATGACACTTATAAATGCTCTGAATGGGCCAATTTTAAATTTTATTTATTTACTATCATGGAAGGCCAATTAATGGTTGTAATGAATATTTATGAATTGGAAAAACATGTCTTATTGATCTACACATAATTTGAATGGAAATTGGTAGTGAAAGCTATATGGATATGTGTTTTAATAATATGGACATGAATGTGGTTTTAGTGCTTATAAAAACACTGCAATTTTGATATACAACATTACTGATGTGTTTGTAGAAAAAAAACAATAAGATTTGAATGTTTGTTGTATAGTCAAAAATAATATGGACAGTTGTGACTAAATTGCAACTATACAATAATACAATTATGCAAGTGAATGTATCGCAAATTGATAACTAACCGTACGGTGACTACTGATGAATGACTGCTCAGCTTGGGGTAGAAACTTCTTTCTTCAATAGAATTGAAAAAAAATAACAAAATAAATTTATATGACCATAAATTATAGTAACATTAGGTTAAAAATTATAAATCAATCAATTAATTAAATAAACTAATTTATTAATTAAATAATTAGATAGGTTTCTTGTTTATAAATTAGATACTAGGACTAATTAATTAAAAATAAATAAAATTAAATATAAAGAAAAAGAGATATAGAATATCATAACAAATTAATAAATTAATTTAAATAAATAAATAAATTAAATTAAATTGATTAATTAATTAAATCAATCAAATCAATATAAAAAAAAAAAAAAAAAAAAAAAAATTAATTAAACCAATTATAATTATTAAAATAAAATTAATTATAAGTTGATTAAATTAATTAATTAATTAATTAGACTAATTAATAATTAAATAAATTAAATAAACATAAAAACAAAAAATTATAAATTAATTAATTAACTAAACTAATAAATAATTTAATTATATAATTTAAATAATAATTAAACAAATAATTAAAAACTGAAATAAATAAATGAAAATAAGAATAAAGTTTAAACTAATATGTGTAGACTAAAGTCGGCTTTCATTATTTAGGATTAATTAGGTTTATATATACACTGGTCGGAGGATTCTTCTCTCAAAACTATTTTTTGTGGTCCTGATGATGGATCCCCTTTGGGGTTCGAAACGTTGACATGGTGAATATGACACTGTGGATAATCCGGAAAATACTACACCAAATAACAATCGCAGAAGCTTAAAGTCTAACATAGAATTGAAATTTTTAAATAGCCAAATGCTAAATTGTGGTCAAAGGCTGAGGTAACAAGAGAAACTCTGAATGGCTGTGGGAAAAATCTAGTCAGACAAAGTCTTAATGAAGTGTGGCAATTGGCCAAGATAAAAAAGCAAGACTCTAAAACCAAATGTGACAACCAAATCTGGCTCACAAATAGAATAACCAAAAGACTAAGAATATAAAGTAATCCATCGAGGATATGTAATGTCCCTAATTTTTGGATTGGCTTGTGGTGAGATTAGGAGGGATTTCCAAATCTTATGTCAGCGAGGTCACAGGAACAAGATTACAGTATTGGTGGTCCCGGAGGGTTATGACAAGTTTTATGGGGGCCCATTGGGATTGCTTGCCATTTTTCATCATCAGGATCAGTTCTATAAAATTTGATCTTAGTTTTGTTGCATTTGGAAAATTTCTGTACAACAAAGTTATTAACGTGCATATGTTAATTAATTACGCTTAAGGTGTTGTTTTGGGCTTATTACTTCGAGAAACACCTTAGTGTAATAGCTCGTTGGAATCAGGACGAAAAGATTTACAAAACATAATGATGAAAAGGGGATTTGGGAGGTTTGTGTGATGATGGTGGCAGTTTAAGCATTTTATGGAGATAAAAGTGATTTTAATTAGTAATAAAAAAAAGTCACTTATTAAATAAAAGGAGAAAAAGTGTTTTTATGGGGTAAATAAAAGGGGGAAAATTCACTTGGAAATTAGGAGGAAAATGCACTAAGTGGCTTATTAATAAAATATTAAAAGAGATTTATAGAAGATTGGAGAAGATCCAACAAAATCTTTTAAAAAGGGAGAGAAGGTCATTTCTCATTCATTCTAGTTTATGATTATTTCTTGGTGTTTGTTTTGGGAGCTTAGGCGATTTTCTCTCGAGGGTTTCAAGCGAGACTCTCAAACTAGTTTTGGTAGACATCCATTGCCACCCTAGCTAGTAATCAACCAATTTCAGTGGACATCATTGCCGCCCTAGTTTCCATTGCGAGGAAATTATTCAAAATTTCATTTGTGCTTAAATTGCAGGTTAATTTGTAGCTATCTCCCAAGGAGCCGAATTTATATATATTTTCCAGAGATTGATTTGTTGATGTTGGGTTGAGTTTCATTTGCTATTTCTGAGGGCTGAGTTTTTTAGAAATATTATTTACCGGAGTTGAGTTATTTGCTTGGGTTCTATCTGTTTATCGAGAGTTGATATTTATTTGCTGGAGATCTTTATTTGTTGGGGCCAAGATTATTTTCCTAAGATCTTTATTTACTGGGGCCAAGATTATTTGCCAAGGATCTACATTTGCTAGGGCTAAAATTATTTGCCAGAGTTCTTTATTTACTAGGGTTGAGATTATTTTCCGAAGATCTTTATTTGATGGGGCCAAGATTATTTACTGGAGTTTGTATTTGTTGGGGCCGAGATTATTTGTTGGAGCTCGGATTATTTGTTGAGGCTGAATTCTTGCATTGTTTATTTCAGATAGCCAAATTCATTGTTTTCTAAGGACCGAAATTGCATTGTTTATTTCAGATAACCGAATTCATCCTTTTCTAAGGGCCGAATTGATTGAGCCATTTTGCTGGAGTTGTACTCATATTTCTGGGTTGGCATTTTGAATGTAAATCTCCTGTTAAGTTTAATAAAAGTATGGATGTGCCCTTGTAATATTTTATGTTGCAAGTGTTTATTACTTTGCTTACTAAGTGTTCGAAGAAATGTTTTCTCACTAAGTGTTTGAAGAAATGTGTAAAAGGAAAAATTAATAAATTTTGTGAGTTATACTAGCATATTTTAGGAGTAGAATCAGAGGAAAAAAAAAGGAATAGCTATAATGTCCCAAAATTCCTTGAATTTAATCAAAAAAGGATATTATAGTGGTATTAGAGAATGAGTTTGGTCAGTTGTGGGTCTAAATCAAGGTGTTAACGAGAAGAACTTTAGGACCGGAATTGGAAGGGAAAAATGCCTCCGAGTCAGTTGAAACAAGAAAGAATTGTTCAAAAATTTGAAGAATATAACCAAAATTTCACGACATTAGTAGAACAATTCAAAGCATGGGCATCATCAAGGGCAGAAAAAGGAAAAAGAAATTGTAGATCTACAGATGATGAAGGTAAAAGGAACACAATGGCTAAACAAAATCCCAGTGATAATCATATGAGTGTAGGAGAAACGATGATTGGAAGTAAGGACTATGATCAAACCTCCCAGGATGAATTGGGAGAAGTCATACCCATTGAAGATGAAGCTAGCCCAAATTCACTCTAGCAGGTTGGTTCAAATGTTTGGGATGAAGGAGAATCAAATAATGACGCAAAATTCTTCTTGTCATTTAATGAGATTGTTGAGGAAAATCATGAGGCTACGACAGTTGATCATGATTCCCAAGAGGTGCGCAGAGATGATAATATACAGGTAGTTAGTGGTGTGAACTCAGACCCATCAGATGATTTGTTTTCTAAAGAGATGTTGCTCATACGCTTACTTGTGCCTATAATTTGGAAAACCAGTTGAGGGTAAGCATCCACTAGATTATGGCATCCACAAGGCATTATGATGATGCACATAGATTAGTGGAAAATTATTGTTGGAGAAATGTAGTGATACGTGACAGTTTGGGAAGAGAGCCTTCACTAGTATATTTTCAGACATTGAAAGAGGCATTGGTAGAGATGAAATATAACTACCTTCACCTTTTTTTAGATAGAGATTAGCTACTCATGCTTGTTGAGATATATCATGATGCACTAGAAAGGAAAGAAGAGGAAGTTGATAGGCTTACGTATGAGCCTGAGACTACTTAGGAGTCCTTGAAGAGCACGCAAATGGCCCTTCAAGAATCAGAGTTGCAGGCTAAGTCATAGGACATGTCCTCCAAGGTCCCGTGTCCTGTATTTTACGTGTCGGACACGAAAACGGCCCTAAAACGTGTCGAAAACGTTCTTCATCGTGTCCTATAAAATGTAAAACGTATTCGCCGGTTTTCGTCGTGTCTTGCATCTGGAAAACGCGTATTCCATTGATAGAAAACGTTGCTTGCATAAGCTGCAATTTTTTTTGAAAGAAACAAATAATTTTTGAGTGGGGCAGCTTAATGATCAAGTCTAGGCCGTAGTATTGATATGCTATTCATGGTAATGTTAAATTCTTAAAGTAAAAGTGACATTCTCCTTAATCTTCATTTTCATCCTTTTACTTAAATTTTTAACATTACCATGAAATGACTCAGGATGTTGAGAGTGGTTCCGGCCTCATTGGATTTCATATGGAGAAAGTAGAATTTTAGATTTCATTCAAAATGCAGCAAACTTATCAGTTTTTTAGGATTTCAGGATTGGGAGATTGTAATGTTTCCAGGTGACACCACCTGCCC
>APFE030953786.1:0-50731 GCA_000404065.3 Pinus taeda | reverse complement strand
AAATATATATAAAACGTGTCCCCCGTGTCCTGTTTCCAGGTCGCCGGGTTTCATATTGAATACTCGTATTTATGTGTCCTCCGTGTCTCGTGTCCTCGTGTCATGTGACTTAGGTTGTAGGTTGAGCAAATTTACATGGGGTTGAGTTGTGGACATTCTTCATCCCCCATTGCAGACAGTCAGTTAACTATGGAAACCATCAGACAATAGGATGTTAAGGACACCAATGATTTGATAGAGGAACCTCCTGTGATATTTGAGCACGAGGAGCACCCAAATGAATAGGCACTTGTAGAAACATATGTTCTAGAGGGTTCTAATTATGCATCCATGGGATGTGGAGATAGGCATATTTCAGACAAGGGTATATCCATATGGTATCCGGGTCTAGTTGACATGAGTGGAGTGGATATGGGAAGCCCAAGTTGGCATTGGGATCCAAGCGGGGCTTTCTATTGTATGCTAGAGGTGCAGGGTAACTATGACGGAATGGTTGACCCAGTGACCAAGTACATACATTTCTTCATGGAGTTTCGGTCAGCATTAGTGACCAGTTGGTTTGACAATCGAACGAACATAATCCAAGAGATGTCTTGGAACATTGTTCGTGTATGGGATTGCAAGATGATCAACGTGCTACGACAGGAGACATTTGTATGCGATGGCATTGGTATGCTACCCGGAAGAGAATTGTATGGAGACGATACTTTTCCATTGATGTATTGGTCACAGGATCCACTGAGGATCAACACAACAATGACATCCCCATTAGCATGTGAGGAGTTATGCTGCACAATTTTACTTAGAATCAGTGAGGGAATGGATGAGAATTTGGGAGCATCATGTCTGTGATTGACATATCAACAGATTAGAGATGGAGAGAGGGGGATTCACATGATTACCCTTGTATATCCATATGGACTCTCATTCATACCCTTGGGGATTCACATACCTAACACTTTCTAGTGTTGTGTGCTGTGACAGAGGATTTGGTTGTCACCCCTTTATGCTTTCATCATGAGAAGCATGATGTAGGGGGCTCACCTAAGACAATTGGGTGAGACCCAAAGAAACATGGACAAGAGCGAGGCCTCCCAGTTGAGGCATATGATCAGTGCGCGAATTGGCTAGTGTTGGTAGGTGTTGGCTTAGGGATGGTCTGGTTTGTTGCAGGTGTAGCATATGTATCGCCCCTAAGTACACATTTGGGGAGATGATCATGAGGAAACTACATGACAAACCTTTGGTAGGACATTTCAAGGCATTGCATGACCGTGACACATAGTGGATGGTAGAAACCTTTTACAGGAGGTCATGTAGTCTCCAGGCAGTGTTTGTGTGCATCATTAGGAGACGAGATAGAAAGGTTCCCTGTGTGATTTGGCAGAGCCAGGGAGGTTTAGCATGCATTAGGCTGATTATTCATACATGGTGTCCATCTATTGATTGCATATAGGGATGAGAGGAGAGGCATGGATGGGTTCCAACAATTTCTGTACTATGTAGCAATTAGTGGAGATTGGGAGCTATGAACTTCAGATATGGCTGTGGGAATTGTTACCCACCACCAGTGGGTGACCCCTATAGGAGAAACTTTCTCCTAGATTTTTCTTCAGCTAGAAGCCAACGGCCTCTTGCAGCAACCAGATAACTCAATGTGCCACCATTCTCCACCACCTGAGCCAACCATTATGTGCCTTCATCCATCTGTTATGATTGTATGTTTGAAGGTGGGCCTTCCAACCCCGAAGTTATGAATTTGAATTATGTAATTGGGTGCTTATGATTGATTTTCTTAGGCACATATGGACATGGATTAGTGGGGGATTTAGTGGAAATAATGGGCTTGAACTATGCTATTGTTCCCTTGCCTCAACCTAGGGGTTAATCTTGTATCCTATTCCCATGGGATATCCTCTATTGGCTACTAGCTTTAGGAGTGACACTACATGGGAAAACCTAATTTTGGTTGCTTGGTTCTGCTTCTCAACACAATATATTTCAATACCCT
The DNA here is from genome assembly GCA_000404065.3 of Pinus taeda. Taxonomy (NCBI): domain Eukaryota; kingdom Viridiplantae; phylum Streptophyta; class Pinopsida; order Pinales; family Pinaceae; genus Pinus; species Pinus taeda. The sequence goes on along the minus strand of APFE030953786.1, from coordinate 48,720 downwards.
TCGTTCATTACTAGCCCTTTTCACATTTTCCCTATTTGGGTCCACATTTGTCCATTGGGTCCAAAAGGTGTTGGCTTCCTCCTCCCCTTGTCCACACTGTGGGTCGGGCTTAGAACGATGTCTTGAAGGTTGATCTAGCTAAAAAGAAATATAAAAGCATAATTTTGCCACTTGCAATAGGAAATGTACCATAAAATGAAAAAGATGGTCAAGACATAAAAATTTAGCACGTGGGAAAAAGCCAAACATGAGCTCTACCCCCTTATCACTATGGCCATCACCTTGGTTACTAGGGCCCCTAATAGTGCCCCTTGCATCATTAAGGAACCTATGATTGTCCAAACCCCTGGTGGGTGATGAGCTGCCCAACCTTAAGGGGGTAATCATTGCTTCATCATACGCATCATAATCTCATTCCCTATAGCCCCAAGCAGTAAAATGGAGAAAAATCAATAAAACGAAAAAAGCATATGAAGGAGGGTGGAAAAACAAAGACCGCAGTAACTCATGTACCATGATTTCTCCCTCCTACAGTCATATAACCAAGGTGTAGGCTTCCCTCATTCTTGCTTCCCTTGTGCCATGGCATGTGGCTTTGAGTCTTCCCTATTTCCCCACTCCATTCCATCATTGTTTCACATGACACCTGCCATTTGATGGATGTACCATGGACCTGTCACTCCCTTATAGGTTGAAACCACTTATTAGGGTCCTTTATTAAACTCTCTTATTGAGAAAGGAAACACCTGTACATTTTGAATCCCATTTGGAAAGGCATGCCACTATGAAGTGTCCACTTTTGACCTTGATTAGCAACCCTATTTACTCAATTGAACTAAGGATTAATTGTACTGGAAAGTGAGGAGATGCATTGGATCTTATACAGGATTGTAGGTGGATCTTCATCTTGCACTTGGTCTCCCTATACGGGGTCCAAGCCTTCCAAAGGGTCATAATGGCACTTGGTGGGTGAGTGTTGAGAGCCATGGACCTCCATCATTGCAGAGCATCCATTACAATACCATGGGATTATTCAACACCACAAATTGCTTGCTCGTTCCCTAGCCATACAAAGATGATAATGCACTTAGACCACGTTGCCTAGCTGGCCACAGATTTGCATCCAACAATTGGCAGCTGATCCAAATCCCAGATGAGGTTTTGTCTCATCTGGAGGGACATGGGACGGAATGTATCATCTTCTAGCCCTCACTGATGGAGTATCAACTTATTATTGAGCCACTAGAGACCCATGATACCATTGATTGTGCCCCACATCCACTTGGGAGCACCACTTGATGTTTTGCTTGGAAATAAAGGGGCCACCCCCTTTTATCATCATGTATTGAGCCCTCCTCTTCATCATGGCACTTAGAGGACTTATTTTAGCCTCCCAACAATCCATCTTACTCCATTTTTCACTATTTCAACTATCTTGGGATGGCTTATCATTCATTTTAGTAGCTATTTGGTGTGTTTGTCACCAAAGACATGTATTTTGCACATTAAAATATTATTAGGGGCTAAATTAGACCAAATTGAACTTGAGGAGCCTCATATAAATAGAAGAGGTGTCATTTGTATTTTTTATCATCACTTGGATTTCAATCTCTCTTGTGAAAAGAATTCGGACATGCAATTGCTTGACGAAATTGGATGTTGTGATGCATTTTGATGTATGGAAAAATTTACTGTCTTGTCTTGGAGCTTCTATTTGCAATGTTGATGGATGAATATATTCTCATTGTCTTGTAAGTGCCTTTTGATGTTATATTTTACATTGTTACATGTCTAATGTATGGAATATTATGTCCGGCTCTTGAATGTACCCTAATTTAATGGGAATTTATGAGAACACTGGGATTGTTGGATGTATTGCATGCATTACTCATAGATAATGATGAATGAATGTTTCTAGAGGTTTATTTTTCATATTGTAACCTTGAAAATCCAATCATTGTCAACAAAGTATAAATATCTATTGTAGTTGGGTAGTTGCCTCCTTAAGGGCTAGCGAAGTTGCATGGGTCTCCTTGATAGAGCGAAGTTCTTGAATCAAAGTAATTCTTGACTCCATTTCTCCCAATTGATAAGGCACTGGGTCTAGGATCCTTGGTTATCATATCCTCATAGAAAAATCATTTACCCTCACCTTATCTTCCCTCCTTGTTCTTCATCCCTTTAAGGATAGGTAGCCTCATTAGGGCTTGGTACGAAATTCATCTGGAGTGAGCTCTTGCAAAACCAATTGGATAGGCTTCTATGTTGGTGTTTCCCCTATAACTCCAAATTTGAGGCAATTTTGATGATTGAATCTCAAGATAATTGATGCCCTAGCCATCGTACCAAGTGGGAACCCTTGAAAATGGTTCGACTTGGGGATTCCTTAAAGGTTTGTAATTTAAGTAGCATATCATTAAAATCCTTTTCAATCGACTATATTGACCTTCGATGAACTCCTATCTGGTCACATACCTCAACCCTAGGTCTAGTGTAGTCTCTCTCTCTCTCTCAAGGGGTTTTGTGTGGAAAGCCATTCTAGCTTCTCCCAAAGCTCACAACTCAATTGAGCCTTTCCATTGAATGAGCTATCCTTGCCTCACTTCAAGCCCTAGTATAGACACATTAATCAAAATTGAGGGTTACCACGATTCCTCCCATCAATGAAAATCTTAGAAGAGAAGGGGACATAGGCTGTTGTGACAATGGGCCTTTGTCCCAAATTGTTGTTGTTCCTTCCATATTTAGCCTACAAACTAGGCCTGCTAGTCTGTGCAACAATATTTTTGGCACCAATGCGGGGAAATGAGATGTGTATCTTGTTCCTCATACGAAAATATTGACATATCATATTTACGCGACTCCATTGGAAGAACAAGGCCCTAGTTATTTATTGAACTTTAAAGTCTATGCTTGTAGGGTGAAGAAAACATCTCTTTAGGCACTTTGAATTCACCCTGGCCACTCCCATTAATGTTAACATCCAATATTAAAAAGAAAGATGGAGGACCCAAAACTTATTGTATTTGAACATATAATCTCCGATGATTTTTATGGTATCCCTGATGAATTGCCTAAGAGACATCATGAGTAATTACCTAATTTTAAAGGAGTTACCGATCAAAATCCTAATGATGATATAGATAATTTATTTTGCGCAATAGGCTCTCGAGGGATTGATTATGATGACAAAATAATGATGTTATTTTTTTTATCATTTGAAGGCAAAATTAGAGATCGGTATACTAGTCTCTCTTCGGGAAGCATCATTGATTTTGAGCAATTTGAAGATATCTTCCTGAGAAGATGGATTGTCTGCTCATATAGTAATATTAGTCCTCATAGTGCTCTAGAAAATGAAGAAAAGGAAGCCCCCTTTTTGGATCATCGATATGAGATCAACAATAAAGGTAATAAATAAGAGGAAAGTGAAGAAAATCCTTTCCTGCCTGAACCACATGAAGCAAGTAATAAGGAGGATGACTTTAAAGGAAGACCTTATAAGGATCTCAATTAGGGTATTCCTATTCCCATTGCACATGATAAATATCTTGAGAAATATTCTCCAAGCCGACCCTTGGACAATGATATTGAAGACTATTTATATGTTGAAAAGGGGAAGTGGGATGTTAGTGGCCATCCTTATGGTGAGGACCTTATCTATGATACCGATAATGACATGAATAACAACCTTATATTGCCTTGCTTCTCTTATGGATATCTACTTCATGTATAAGATATTTCTTCATATGTAACATCCTGGGGTAATTATTGCAAACACTTAATTCTCGTGTAATTCTTTATACATATGAACATGGAAGATCATAGCCATTTTTATCCTCCATATTTTTTTCCTCCATTGATTAGAATTGGCCTAAATATAGAAATAGAGATTCACCAATCCACCCTATTCAATTGAATTAAGATATGCATACATCCGAAAGAGCTACCAGAGTCATTAATGGATCCTTGTGTCACCCCTTTATGCACAATCTCCAATGATCACAAGCCTTTTCCCCCTTCTGAGGATTATCTTGAGAAAAAGCAGTTCATTAGATGTATCACTCCTTCCCAGCCATTCTTTGAAGATAATGAGTACACTGTGGTTGCCCCTTTTCAACATGATCATCAACGACCTTGTTATGGTCATCCCTCCCCCTTTCCTTCCAATCATGACCTTGCCATACACATAAAGTGTGATATCAATAAGAAAGGTATTGAAGGGTAATTCATGACATTGATTAACAATTCATTTATTTTACGCTTGCAGGAAAGGGTTCGTCGATGAAAAATAGTGTCCTTCCATTCATCTATTGTCTCTGTCCTTAATATAGGGATCTCATCGTGACTCTCACCCTTGTGATTTTCCATATGATTCTTCCCTTTGGATTTGTTGCATGAGTAATTTAGAGGCACGCGTTCTTATATTGATTGGATGATATGTTGGTTTCATTGTCACTATGATTATACTAGTATTTGAATAATGTAACGTGCATGTTAGAATAGGATGCATTGCATACTCATTTTTGCATTAGAAGTTAACATATTAGTTGCATTTAGATTAGATTTTCACTCTAGAATAGTTCTTATTTCCTCTTAATTTTATGAACTAACAAAAGCATGGGTGATCAAGGATGCCACAAAATCATGTTGCCCCATTTTCTTTATCTTTGATGTGTACATAACAGGTTTGTGGTCCCAAGAGATTGTTGGTGTTCTTATGAACTCCCCATTCGATGACATGGTTTGTGCACTGTACTAAGAGCTAATGTCCCAGTTGGATCTAGATGTTACCCACCACTTGTAGGTGATTGCTGTAGGAGAAAAATTCTCCTAGATTTGTCTTTAGCCGGTGGCCAACAATCCCTTGCAGCCACCAGATAGCTCGATGTGCCACCATTGTCCACTACCTGAGCCAACCATTGTGTGCCATCGCACATCTGTTATGATTGTATGTTTAAAGGTGGGCCTTCCAACCCCGAAGGTATGACTTTTCATTATGCAATTGGGTTCTTATGCTTGCTTTTCTTGGGCACATTTGGACATGAATTACGGGGGGATTTAGTGGAAAAAATTGGCTTGAACTGTACTCTTGTTCCCTTGTCTCAACCTAGGGGTTAATCTTGTATCCTAGTCCCGTGGGATCTCCTTTATTGGCTACTAGCTTTAGGAGTGGCACTACATGGGAAAACCTAATTTTGGTTGAGTGCTTTCACTTCCCCACACCATATATTTCACTCCCCTCCACTCATTACTAACCCTTTTCACATTTTCCCCATTTGGGTCCACATTTGTCTATTGGGTCCACAAGGTGTTGGCTTCCTCCTCCCCTTGTCCACACTTTGGGTCGGGCTTGGAATTATGCCCCAAATGTTGATGCAACTAAAAAAAAATATAAAAGCATAATTTTTCCACTTGCAATAGGAAATGTACCATAAAATGCAAAAGATGGCTGAGACATAAAAATTTAGCATGTGGGAAAAAGCCAAATTTAAGCTCTACCCCCTTATCACTATGGCCATCATGTTGGTTCCTAGGGCCACTATGAGTGCCCCTCACATCATTAAGAAACCCATGATTGCCCCAAACCCTAGTGGGCGATGAATTGCCCAACCTTAAGTGGGTAATCACTGTTTGATCATGCACATCGTGCTTCCATCCCCTGGAGCCCTGAGTAATAAAATGGAGAAAAATCAATAAAAGACAAAAGGAATATGAAGAAGGGTGGAAAAACAAAGGTCGTGGTAATGCATATACAACGATTGCTCCCTCCTACATTCATATACCCACAGTGTGGGCTTCCTTCATTCTTGCTTCCCTTGTGTCATGGCATGTGGCTTGGAGCCTTCCCTATTGCCCCACTACGTTCCATTATCATTTCACATGACACCTACCATTTGATGGATGTACCATGGAGCTGTCACTCCCTTAGAGGTTGAAACCACTTAATAGAGTCCTTTATTAATGTCTGTTGTCGAGAAAGAAAACGCATGTACATTTTGAAGCCCATTTGGAAGGGCATACCAATATGAAGTGTCCACTTCTGCCCTTAATTAGCAACACTATGTACTCAATTGCACTAATTATTAATTGTACTAGAAGGTGAGGAGATACAAGATTGAAGGTGGGTCTTCATCTTGGACTTGGTCTCCCTATACGGGGTCCAAGCCCTCCAGAGGGGCATAATGGCACTTTTAGGGTGAGCGTTGAGAGCCATGGGTCTCCATCATTACAAAGCATCCATTACTATACCATGGGATTCTTCAACACCACACATTTATTGTTCGTTCCCCAACCATACAAACATGATGACACACTTGGATCATATTGCCTAGTTGACCACATATTTGCACCCAACATTTGCCAGTTGATCCTAGGCCCAGATGAGGTTTTATCTCATCCAGGGAGACATGGGATGGAATGTATCATATTCTAGCCCTCACTTATGGAGCATCGTCTTATTATTGACCCACTAGAAACTCATGAGACATTGATTGTGCCACACAACCACTTAGGAGCATCAATTGATGTTTTGCTTGGAAATAAAGGGGCCACCTGCTTGATCATCATTTATGGAGCCCTCCTGTTCATCATGGTACTTGGAGGACTCATCTTGGCCTTCCAACAAACCATTGTAGTCCATTTTTCACTATTTCAGCACTCTTGGGATGGCTTATCATTTACTTTAGTAACTATTTGGTGGGCTTGTCACCAAAGACATGTATTTGCACATTAAAATATTATTAGGGGCTTAATTAGGATAAATTAGACCAAATCAAAATTGAGGAGCCTCACATAAATAGAAGAGGCCTCATTTTTATTTTTTTATCATCACTTGGATTTTGATCTCTCTTGTGAAAAGAATTAGGACCTACAATTGTTGGATAAACTTGGATGTTTGGATGCATTTTGATGTATGGAAAAATTTGCTATCTTGTCTTGGAGCTTCTCTTTGCAATGTTGATGGATGGATATATTCTCATTTTCTTCTAAGTGATAATTCTATATTTTACATTGTTACATGTCTAATGTATGGAATATTATGTTCGGATCTTGAATGTACCCTAATTTACTGCGAATTTATGAGAACATTTGATTATTTGATGTATTGCATGCATTACTCATAGATAATGACGAATGAATGTTCCTAGAGGTTTATTTTGCATATTGCAACCTTGAAACTCCATCAATCATTGTCAACAAAGTATAAATATCTATTGTAGCTGTGTAGTTGCCTCCTTTAGGGCTAGCGAAGCTGCATGGCTTTCCTTGATAGAACAAAGTTCTTGAATCAAAGTAATTCTTGACTCCATTTCTCTCAATTGATAAGGCTTTGGGTCTAGGATTCTTGGTGATCATATCCTCATAGAAAAATAATTTACACTCACCTTATCTTCCCTCCTTATTCTTCATCCCTTTAAGGATAGGTATCCTCTCTAGGGCTTGGTAGAAAATTCATCTGGAGTGAGCTCTTGGAAAACCAATTGGATAGGCTTTTGCACTGGTGTTTCCCCTAGTCCTCCTCCAAATTTGAGGTGATTCTCACAGTTGAATCTCAAGATAATTGATGCCCTACCCATCATACCAAGTGGGAACCCTTGAAGCTTCTTCGACTTGGGGATTCCTTGAATGTTTGTAATTTAAGTAGCATATCATTCAAAGCCTTTTCTATTGACTATATTGAACTTGGATGAACTCCTATCCCATCACATATCTCAACCCTAGGTATAGTATAGTCTCTCTCTCTCTCTCAAGGGGTTTTTCATGGAAAGCCATTCTAGCTTCTACTAAAGCTCACACCTCAATTGAGCCTTTCCATTGAATGAGTTATCCTTGCCTCACTTCAAACCCTAGTATAGACACATTAATGATTAATCAAAAGTGAAGGTTACTGGGACTCCTCTTGATGGTGAAAATGTGAGAAGAGAAGGGGGCATAGGTTATGGTGACAGTGGGCCTTTATTCCAAATTGTTGTTGTGTTGTCCAGCTTTAGCCTACAAACTAGGCCTACTAGTTTGTGTAGTGAAGGAACCAAGGATCCAATTGGTTACTAGGTCACTCCACTTCTCGATGAGCAAGGATATGACTGCTAGTGATCTAGTTGATATTGGGTTTGACACGTGGAGGATTGCAGAGGCCTTCACCATGTGGTGATGCAGATTTTCCCTGTTTTTGCTCATGATCAAGTTTAGTTGTAGACCGATAGACTCTAACCTTGTTGCAATGCCTTGTCAGAACGTGCTTCATGGTTGCAGGTTTAGACCTTACATATTTTGGCACGTGGTTATAGGCAAGGAGGATTCAGTATGAGCACAATGGGAAATTATTAATGACCAGAGTGGTGCAAAAACAACATGACAGTCTCTTCTTGAGATTAGCATGTGACCTTGACATCGCAAGGCTTAGCAATTCAGTTACCATTAGAGATGAGTTGGTTTCTATGGGGGGAGATCACTTAGATCTTGCATTGCACGTTAGTTTCCTGGAGATCGTTTCACTTCTCAGTGATTCGTTTATATTTTGGTGCACCTCACTAGTATGGTAGTGTGATCAGCAAGAGGGAGTTGTGATTAGTTGATGTGGAGGACACTTTTCAACAGGATTTGGATTATACCTTCAAAAGTTCACTCTTGAGGTACATGAGATTGGTTTACTGATAGAGCAACTTCTCGAGGAGATGACTGAGATTTTAAGTTTTCGAGATGCTCTACTTAATAGTGCTATGCAATGGGCCTCTACTGTCTACGACTTGTTGGTGAGTGAGTGGAGCGAAGAATGCTTTACGATGATCAAGATGATTTGGAACCTCGATATCATGAGATCCATTCATGTTGGGGTAGTACAGTGGTATGGAGTGGCGTAGTGGCACATTTGGAACCTTGGTATTTGTTTGGATTTTCTTGTGGAGCGGCAACATGTGATGAAATTGGTTGAGGACAAACAATTTTGGGGAGGGGAGACTGTAATGTCCCCAATTTTTGGATTTCCTTGAGGTGAGATTAGGAGGGATTTCCAGAGCTTATGTCAGCTAGGTCAAGGTAATAGGATTACATTATTGGTGGGCCCGGAGGGTTTTGACAAGTTTTATGGGGACCCACTAGGATCTCTTGCGACTTTTCATCATCGAGATCAGTTCCACACAATTCAATCTTTGTTTCATTGCATTCCGACAATTTCTCTACTACAAAGTTGTTAACGAGCATATTTTAATTAATTACACTTAAGGTATTGTTTTGGGTTGATTACTTGGAGAAACATCTTACTGTAATAGCTCATTTGAATCAGAACTAAAAAATATACAAGACAAAATGATGAAAAGGGGCTTTGGGAAGGTTGTTGTGATCATGGCGGCAGTTTAAGCATTTTTTGGAGATAAAAGTGACTTTAGTTAGTAATAAAAATAGTCACTTATTAACTAAAAGGAGAAAAAGTGTTTTTATCTAAGGGGTAAATAAAAGGGAGAAACGTCACTTGGAAAATAGGAGGAAAATGCACTAAGTGGCTTGTTAATAAAACAATTATAGGATATTTCTAGAAGATTGGAGAAGATCCGACAAAATATTATAAAAGGGGAGAGAAGGCAATTTCTCATTCATTTTGGTTTATGATTATTTCTTGGTGTTTGGTTTGGGAGCTAAGGCAAGTTTCTCTCGAGGGTTTCAAACGAGGCTCTCAAACTAGTTTCAGTGGACATCCATTGCCACCCTAGCTAATAATCATCCAATTTCGGTGGACATCATTGCCACCCTAGCTAGCATTGCAGGGAAATTATTCAGATTTCCATTTGTGCTTAAATTGCAGGTTAGTTTGCAACTATCTATCATGGAGCCAAATTTATATATATTCTCCAGAGATTGAGTAGTTGATGTTGCGCTGAGTTTCATTCGCTATTTCCGAGGGCTGATTTGTTTTCAAATATTATATACTAGAGTGTTATTTTTTGGCATTCTATCTATTTTACCAAAGCTGATATTTATTTGCTGGAGATCTTTATTTGTTGGGGCCAAGATTGTTTTCTGGAGATGTTTATTTACTAGGGCCGAGATTATTTGCTAGAGATCTTCATTTGTTGGGGCCGAGATTACTTGCCAGAGTTCTTTATTTAATGGGGTCGGGATTATTTTCCGAAGATATTTATTTTATGGGGCTGATATTATTTAACAAAGTTCATATTTGCTAAGGCCGATATTATTTGTTGGAGCTAGAATTATTTGTTGAGGCTGAATTATTTATCCCAGAGGAGGGATGAAATTGCATTGTTTATTTTAGGGATTCGAATTCATCCTTTTTTAAGTGTCAAATTGGTTGAGCCATTTTGCGGGGGAGTTGTACTCATATTTCTAGGTTGGTATTTTGAATGTAAATCTCCTTAAGTTTAATAAAATTGTGGATCTACCCTTTGAATATTTTCAGATGCAAGTGTTTATTACTTTTTTTACTAAGTATTCAAAGAAATGTTTTCTCACTAAGTGTTTGAAGAGATGTGTAAAAGGAAAAATAAATAAAGTTCGTGAGTTATATTAGCATATTTTAGCGGCAAAATCAAAGCATAAAAAAAAGGGGAATAGCTATAATGTCCCAAAATTCCTTGAATTTGATCAAAAAGGGTATTAATGATTTATATATATATATATTATGTGTTGTGTGGTGTGTGTGTGTGGTGTGTGTATACACACACACACCACACACACACACACACACATATATATATATATATATATATTGATTGAAATAGTGGGTATGAAGAGAAATGATATGAAATAGTACAAATGAGGGGCCCTGTATATAACCCGGGATGGATTCCTTTTCATGGAATAGTCAATTCCTTGAGACATGTCCTTCCATTATTATTATTATTATTATTATTTTATACATATTTATGTTCATAGAGTTTGCAAAAGGTAAACTATTAATCATTACCCACAAGTTGCAACCAATCAACACTCGTCTTTTCATATTAATAGATATTAAAGGGTAAATTTTCAAAGAAACTGAAAATTTCACTACCACTAAATTCACATGGGTCAAATAGTAGCAGACCTTTTTGAAGTATTTCCAATGCATTAAACCATTGAAACTCATTTCCTAGTAATTTCTAAAGGGAAGGTAATGTTATGAACATAAATATGTACAAAATAATAATAATAATTAATAATTATGAAAGGATATGTCTCAAAGGAAATGGCTGTACATGAAAGAGCATCTTGCCTAGGTATATATATGGGGTTTGATTCCCACCAAGAGTGACCCCATAGGAGAAGATATTTTTCCTATCTTGGACATCCAACCAGCGAACAACCCTACATGTTTCTCAGTGATAATGATATGCAACTTTCCTCCATCATTTGCACAGGTCATACACTTCTCGCCATCCAGTACTCCTCTTGAAGAAAGGTCAATTACTGATCGGTGGGTACTTTAACTATTTTGTAATCAAGTGCTTTTACTTAATGTTGTGGGCATTCTAACATGGATAAGTAGTTGATTTAGATAATTGATTGACCTTGATTGTACACTTGTTCTCTCAACTTACCAAGGGGGTTAATCTATAGCCCTAGTCCGATGGACCTCCTTTAAGGCCTTAGCGGTATAGGAAGGGCACTACTTGGGAAACTTGGATTGAAGTAGCATTTCCAGACTCCATAACCATTTCATAATTACCACTTTTTCACTTTTCCCTTGATATCACATCCACCCTTTGGTTTAACTGCCATTGGTTCCTTGGGATTTGGCACTCATACATCTAGATCCTTGAGTTAGGGTCAGAAAAATTTACCCTGGAGGTTGATGCAGCTACAAGAAAGATAAAAGCATAAGATGGTTACAAAAAAGAAAAAGAAAAGTCAAAATGACAAATATGGCTACGACATAATTAGCACGTGGAAAAAAGCCTAGCATGAGCTCTACCCCCTGTTGGGTATACGACCAAAGTCCCACATTGACTAGAAGTGGGGAAGATCATGGGTATATAAGGATGGACAAATATCTCCATTGGTATGAGGCCTTTTGGGGTAAGTCCAAAAGCAAATCCATGAGGGCTTAGGCCCAAAGTGGACAATATCATACCATTGTGGAGATATGTGGTGTCCAGAGTCCTTACAAGTGGTATCAGAGCCATACCCCGAAGTTAGACAAGTGGATGAATCCTCGGAATGCCGAACGAAGGTGGTGGGCCCCGGTAATATCATGACGGGATCCGTGGATGAGCTCGGTTAGACAGGCAGTGTGCTCTGGATTCTTCATGGATGTGTCGTGGTCCCAACACAGTGAAGAGGAGTTGACCTGGGATAGAGCAAGCTCTCAAGGCAAGTGGTGTTCCATGTAAGGCGTGTGCTTCCAACGCATTGGAGCAGAGAATCCTGGTTGGTAGAGAGTGGACGGATGGATAATCGTTTGAGGGGAGGCTCGATGGTCCTTTGTTCGAGGGGAGGATTGTTGGTATACGACCAAAGTCCCACATTGACTAGAAGTGGGGAGGATCATGGGTATATAAGGATGGACAAATATCTCCATTGGTATGAGGCCTTTTGGGGTAAGTCCAAAAGCAAATCCATGAGGGCTTAGGCCCAAAGTGGACAATATCATTACCATTGTGGAGATATGTGGTGTCCAGAATCCTTACACCCCCCTCCATATCTCTCACTTGGTTCTTGAGCGCTAGATGATCCATCTCATCATAAGGAACCCTTGCATGTCCCAACACTGATGAGTGAGAAACTAACTCATATGTAAGGAGTAAATAAATGTTATATCATAAAAAGAAAGTTTGGACACATAAGATGCACTCTATATCAAAGCATTATAAAAAAAGTAAAAGGGGCATTAAAGAGGTGGAAAAATTAGGTCAAGGAAAGGGGTAACTCATGCATCCATGATTTCTCCCTCCATTACATCTATACACTTAGGATGTGGACCTACCCTAGTTGGTCCCATGGACATGGAACTTAGCCATGAAGCCTTTTCCCTCCATTGCCGTTTATTGTCACTAAAACCTACGAATTAAAGGATTGACCTTGGAAATGCCACCTTTCCTTAAGGGCTAGAAGTACCTAATAAGGTTGATTACCTAGCCACTTCTGAAAAGGTAGGGAACACTTTTATGGTACTTGGTTTAGTTAGATATATGAAGGCGATCCCGGTTGAAGTATTATTAACAATTAAGTATAATCCAACATGATGCCTATGTGGTCACTATATTCAATGAATGGTTTATTTCACTTGAGTTAAATATGGTTTTTCCAAGTGGTATTGTACAGAGTAGCGAAGGCCTTGAGGGCACACCATTCCACTCCTACTCCACATGATTCCCAAGTTGTAATACACTTCCAGGGAGCATGATGACCTTGAAGATGCAATGTTTCCCTTCCATACAAGAGCTTTGGGCACTTTGATGACCTTGAAATTTTATTGACACCTCATAGTACACTCAAATGCTAAAATTCTAAGCTCAATTTGCTTAGCACTGGAGATTCTTAATGATGTACCCAATAGATCTAGCTTCTCTCAAGCTGGCCTTAACATTGTTTGATGGGAATGCCTTGATCCGACGTCCAAATGATGATGATCATCCCCAAAGATGATTAGGGAGGTATTTTACTACTTCATTGATCCCCAATGTTGGACAAAGATTGTACCACATTATCTTGATAGCACCCATGGAGATGACATAGGGCACTTAGAGCTAGCTTTTGGAAACATGGAGATGTTTTGAGGCTTGATTTGAGGATTCTTCCTCAATTTATGGTTGGTCATGATGGTTGGATGTTATTATAGCCCATATCTTGCACTTTTAGCCCTAAGAGGTCATGGAGTCATGATTAGAAAGGGATTATGGCTCACACTTGTGTGAAATTAGTGGAATCTTATGTTTTATTGGCCTATTGGGTTGGCTTGCAATACACTTAATTTTTTCTCAAGATCAGAGTTGTTATAGAGATTTTAGTTCAATTAATGGATGTGATATATCTCATATAAAAAGAGGATCACTCCATTCTATTTGTTCATCATCACTTGTGGCTTTCAGTCTATTTAGAGAGAGCTCGATTTGGCCTTTTTCTGCTCACTACTTGGGGATATGTTTCTTTTTGGAGCTATCGCTATTGGAGACTAGCTTGTGTACTAGAGATGTCCTTTTGGGATTGAAAGAAGGCAATTTCTTGGAAAAATTGTAAGTGTTATTTCATATCTTTAATTGTTTTTCATGTGATGAATGCAATGGTAGGGATTTTCTATTATACCATGTCTAAATACATATTTTTATTTGAAAATCTCCATTGATCATTGCATACTAATTTACTTTCCTTGAATGCCATAGAATATCTCCTATTAAGATTTATTCTACTTTGTTTCTCCCCTCATAAAATGATAGCTAGGGTTTTCAAGTGAAAACTAGTGCTTCCCCCCTTACTCCATGCATAGATTTTATATCTCTTAAATATAGCCCTAAAGACTCCATCACCCAAGTAGGGAAAAACATTGGGAATCCTTGTGGTGGTCAAAACTCATAACTTTTTATCTTTTCCTTCCTTTATATTTTTCGAAGCCCTTTAAGGCAAGCCGCTAGGGCTAGAGCAAAGGGCCAAATCCAACCAGGGCCTCCTAAAGGGCGCATTAAGGATTTTGTAGCATGACCTCACCTTAATTGATTCTTTAAATGCAAAATAAAAATCTTTTCATAGTAAAATTTCCCTAAGAAGGCTAATGTTATCAACTCTAAGCAATTTGTGCGCTACAAAACCATAATCTTCATTAAAGCTTCAAATTGGGGCTTATTTTGAAGGTTTTCCATCTTCCTTATGTTGATTTCATCATTAAGAAAACCTTTTCTTCATGATTGCATGCCGAAATACTCTTTTTTTGAACTAAACCTTGAAATGTGAGGTATCAATTATCTTTCTAAGGCTTTGTTTATGGTACATTGTTCAAGTACATAGAGAATTGTGCTTCCATCCATTCAAGTACTTTGCTTAGCCTTTCATACATATCACTTTCAGCTAATTAACATAGAATATCTTTTAGGTAAAGATTAGGAAGCCTCCTATGTGGTGAAATTCCATGAAAGCGCAAGAGGCAGATTTCTAAGGTGATAGTGGCAGTCCACCTCATTGTTTCATTAGAGTCTAGGCCTTGCCTTGTGAAGAATCTCAGAAGGCCTGCTAGATTTTGAGGCAACATTTCTAGAACCATTTCCAAGGAGGATTCGAGTCAAATTCCTAATTATGTGATGAAAAAGGCTTCATTAAATTTTGGTGAGAATACCATATAGAGCGATGACATAAGTTCTCACCTGGCGACTCCATTATCATGAAGGAAGAAGACCCAAAATTGATCCTCACATATCAAAGGAGGACAAGTGTCTCCCGTGGGGTCCTTGTATTAGATAAGTTAAATATGGAAGTAAAAGTAAAACCTTGGATTCATTATACCATGTCTCCCCTTAACTTGGAAGGAATCCTAAGATATCACCACCCCCTACCCAAAAACAACAAATGGTTACCATTATCTCATGAGAATAACTATGATGATCCAAAGAAACACTTAAGAGAGTTTGGAATAGCTTTCTCTTGTCCTCTAAATAGAGAAAACGAAGGTCATATGATCATGGCTCTTTTCACTTTATCCTTGAAATGTTATGCTAAGGAATGGTTCCTATTTGTCTCCAACAAATGCATAAATTCATGGAGTGACCTTGTAATTTCCTTTTCATTTAGATGGATTGAAGAAAGGGATATTTTGGATCTATATAAATATATTCTCATGCTCAAGAAAAATGAACTTGGAACTATTAGAGAATTCAATCACTTGATAGCTATAATACTTGAAAAATTAAAACCCCTTGATGAGTTGGTTCTATCATCATATTTGCAGGCATTTGTAGGAGACATAACATATTGGATTAGGATTAAGAATTATAAGTTAACTTTCCAAGCCAACGGTAGTGCCATCCAAGGGTAAGACCTTATAAAGAAAGAACTTATGTAACCTAGGATAAATTGTGTGTCGCCCATAGATTTCACCAAAAATGTTGAAAGCATATTCAGTGAATGGATGTCTGTTGTGATGAAAAACTACAAAGCCATAATTTCACAAGTCAAAAAGATAGAAGAGGACCAACTCCATGAGAGGTCATCTCCCAAAAGAAACCATGAAGAACCATATTCAAATAAAATTGATTGACCTATTGTTCTATATAATCGAAAGTTTGATGGAGCACACCCATTAGGGGAATTTTGAGGTATAAAATGGGCCTCCTAAGAAAAATATACAACAAAAATGAACTTTATAAGAACCAATAGGATTTAAGATGATGATGTCAAACATGGGGGAGGATTCACCATTTTTGGAGTAAAAAAGTAAAAATATTAAAAAATAATAAAATAGTAAAAGTACTTTTTCAACTCGTATTTTTATCCCCTTAAGGGTTTACTTAAATTTCAAGTGGGAGTACTTGTTGGATGCAAAATTTAATTCTTCGTCCAAAGAGTACCCATGTTTCATACTTTCAATGGACTCTGCTACATGAAAAATGATAAATACATGAAAAAATGTTGTTGCAATCATGTTTTTCCATGTATTCATTTTTCATGTAATAGGGTCCATCGAAAGTATGCAACATGGGTACTCCTTAGATGAGGAATCAAATTATCCATCCAACAAGTATTTCCTCTCAAAATTTGAGTAAACTCATAGGGAGATAAGTTGAAAAAATAGTTTTTTCTTTTTTCCCTCTAAAATTTGATGATGTAATCTAATCTTATTTTATTATTTCCACTATTATTTTATAATTTCCTTAGGAGACCCATTTTAGATCTCAAAACGCCCCTAATGCCCCATTTTTCATATTCTTTGAAATCAATGGTTTCTTGCTCCGGAATTGCATGCTTGATTTAGGGGCATCGACTAAAATTATGCCTTTAAAAATCATGAATAAATTAGGATTAGAAACTACAAAGCCATATAGAAATGTGTGTGGGATCGACTCCAAAGTTGTAGAGGAGTATGGTATAATTGAGGATTTATCTATATCTTTGCATGGGCATCCTGAAAGAAGATAGTTATGGATGTGATTACAATTGATATTTTGGATGCCTGGGGGATGTTACTGTCTAGGAAATGGGTTGCCACCATGGGAGGCACCATTCAAATGGATATGTCACACATAAAAGTTCCCATGGAATAAAATTCTTATGCATTAGTATTTAGGTGCCCATCAACCTGACTTTTGGTTGAACAATAGTATACTATCTTTGATAAAAACCAAGAGGAACATTGTGGATGTGGGTATTGGAGAATATCCCAAAAGGTTGCTTCGCCCGTACAGGAGTGGATGGTGTATGGACCATGTGCTTTGATGGGGCATGTTCCATGTCCGGCTCAAGAATAGGGATTATCTTGATATCACCCTCTATGAAGTATATTTTGTTCTCATATCAGCCTGCTTTCTATTGCAAAAATAACATATCCAAGTATGAGGCCCTTACTTTAGGGTTAGATATACCTTTTAGAAATGGATTAAAGCACCTATAGGTGATAGGGGATTCTGACTTGATTGTCTCTTGAATAAAGGGAATTTAATGCGAAAAATGAAAAGCTCAAGAAGTAAAAATACATAGTGTCACATACCATAGAGTGCTTTGAAACCTTTGTCATTGGTGTTGTCTCGAAAGAAATGAACATTATAGTTTATTATTTGGTGGTGTCGGCCACGACTCTACAACCACCTGACAAGAACATCACTACGCTTGGGGAGTTTACAATGGAAGTAGTCTTTAGACTAGCCATACCTATCAACCAGGTGTTGATTTTTAGGTAGCATCGAATGTGCTCTAGCTTCGAAATTTTATGGAGGGGCTAAAACACATGAGATCTCCAAGACCCAGCAATCGTTTGGAGAAATTCCCCCCTAATCGTATTTTATTAAAATAATTAATATTTTTAATGGGGTTCCTAAGTCTAAACTTAGGAAAATTAAAATATTAATGGGTATTAATGAAAATATGGGTGAGAAGCTTGTAAGAGACAAGGATCAAGTCCAATTTAATCTTAGTAGTTGATTAGAGATTAGATCACGACCATTGATTTCTCAACAGGAAAAGTATAAATGGAGGCTTAGGGTCAGTTGGAGATGATACACTAAGAGATTGAGAAAATCGATTTTCTGAGGTGAGAAGTTCTCAGGAGGAAAATTGATTGGTGAGATCTTGTAGCTGAGGGGCAGGGATAGTTCAAAAATACTAACAGAGAGGTGGAGAGAAGTAGCCAGGAGAGCTGACATTGGGCCAATCTGGGACAACACATCCTTGACGTAGAGTTATAAGGGCCAACGTGGAGGGAGAAAGCTACCTTCCACTGAGAAAGCTGGAACTACTGGAATAGCCGATAAAGTTGACGCAGTGGGCAAAAGAGATGATGTAGAGCCTCAGAGAGCTCCACGCAGGCCCATGCAGTAACTGTGAAGGGGCAACGCAGTTGTAGCCGGCCCAGCTAGTTTTGCTGTCAGATCAACCGGAATTTGTCAGGTGAAGTGAGGTAAAACTCTCTCAAGTTTTCTGCCATTGTATTTCTCTGTCACTGGTTTTCCAGGAGGGAAACCAACATTTGTATTTATAACTATTGCTTAATAATAGAAAACCCTCAGATCTGCTACACCGGTTTTCCTGCATTGGGTTTTTCCAGAGACGTTTAGTCCAAAAATAAGTGTGTCCTTTGTGTGTTTGTCTCATTTATTTTTCAGTACTTGATCTGTATATTGGTGTAGGCTGCAGTGTATTTACATTAATATTTTTCAAATATTTCTGAAAATAACTTGTTGAATGAAGAACACAAGTAGGTAATGAAAATTAGTTTACTGCAATAGGATTTCCGACTTCTTCGTTTCATAAATTTTCACATGGTATTAGAGAGATTGCAGATCAAGGAAGATTGAAGTCACCAACGAAAGGACACAAAAAAATCTGTGTTGAAAACAGTTGTCCCAAGAGACATCGTAGGCTTAGGCCAAGAGAGCAGAGGAGGGGTGACGCAGTCACCAAGGGACGCTCACGCAGACCCTACGTTACCCTAATTGGGTGACATTGTTGCTGCAAATGGCGACACAATGATTACTAGGCCAGCGCAAATACTGTTGAGTCTCATTTTTTCTAATTGCCTGGGCTAGAGGTGCATCACATACTTCATCTGGAGTTGTTGGTGGGGTGTTGATTCTGT
Organism: Pinus taeda; assembly: GCA_000404065.3. Taxonomy (NCBI): domain Eukaryota; kingdom Viridiplantae; phylum Streptophyta; class Pinopsida; order Pinales; family Pinaceae; genus Pinus; species Pinus taeda. Next base: position 29,513 of record APFE030953786.1, on the reverse strand, counting down.
TGGTGCAAAACAATACATAGTGGGCTGTGAAAAATTCTAAACTGAAATCCTACTACTGCAGCAATTGATTTATTTCACCTACTTATTATTCACAATAAGTTATTTGTGAAATCCCTTTAGCAAATATTAAAATAAATAGTACTTTAGTTATCACACAATCACCTAGAGAAAAAAATACATGCACAAGAACCAATCACATCAACACAGTTATTTTTGGACAATTGTCCCCGGAGAAACCCAATGTGGGAAAACCGGTGCAGCAAATGAGGGCTTTATTAATCTTCGGCTGTAATTGCTTTTACAAGGAATGATTTTACAGAGAAACTAAAAGAAAATCCCTGAGACTTTCCCTCTAAGACCTTCTGACACTTTGGAGACCCTGCTCCCACTTTTGCATCACCTCTGCGTCATTCTAATTGACCTAGCGTGGCTCTGCGTCCCTCTGCGTCAGCATGCGTAACCTCAATGTCTCTTCTTTGGATTGCGTCTCTCTCTTTGTGCTGTCTTCCACTGTCCCTGCATGACATCCTCCTCAGTAACTACATTCCGCTGATGCCCTCCTCTTCCTCCACCCTGCAACTCTCCCTCTGAAATCGATCTCCTCTACTTGAGAATTGATTTTCCTTGAGATATTGAATATCTCCCGGTGTGTCTCCAAATGATCCTAAAGTATTCTCTTATACTTTTCCTATTGATGAATGAGCGACCAAGATTAAGTCCCTAATCAATGGCTAAGATTAAGACAGACTTGATCCTCATCTCTTAGAAGCTTCTCATCCCTATATTTATTAATACCCATTAATATTTTTATTTCCTAAGTTTAGACTTAGGAACCCATTAAAAATATTAATTATTTTAATAACTCCTCATCGAGTGGAATTTCTCAAAACAATTTTTGGGTCTTGGAGATATCATGCGCCTTAGCCTCTCCTCCAAATTTCAAGGCTAGAGCACATCCACTGTTACCAAAAATCAACACTCCCTCATAGAGAGGAATGTGCTCTAGCAATGTTTCACTATAGAAAAATTACATTGATTTTTCGCATTGGTACCTGTGTTGATGCTTGGCCTGCTGCCTCACATCCCTTGCACCACTACTTCTTGTATTACTACCCATGACACTGCCACTGTCACTGTTGCACCTGTACTGCAACTCCCTCTTAACATGCTGCATCATGTTGCCCATAGCACTGCCACTGCTAACTGTTGCACTGCAAATTTTGACACTTATCCATTTCTGCTACTGAAATGGATTCTTTACCATCCTCATCTTCTCCGTGAAATAAAAAAAACTTTGTTCTTCCTAGATCCTTGGTGAGGATGTTCGCCACTTGTTCTCCTGTAGGAGCATAACTCAACTGTACTACCCTTCATTGGACACAGTCTCTAACAAAGTGACACCTGATATCAATGTGCTTCGATCGATCATGAAACACTGGATTCTCAGAGAGCTTGATGCAACTTTGATGATCACACATGATCCTGGTCGCTTCTATCCTTCTGCTGAATAGATTCACAATCAATTTCCTAAGCCATATGGCTTCGCACGAAACTGTGCTAGCTGCCATATATTCTTCTTCATTTGAGCTTAGAGCCACAAATTTATGCTTCCTACTACACCAAGAGGTCATTCCTGATCAATTTTGAAGCAGTACCCAGTTGTACTTTTTCGATCTACTGAACTTCCAGCCCAATCTATGTCAGTGAACCCACTCAGCCTGATGTCATTTCCTCTAATGTACAATAGTCCATGCTCGATTGTTCCTTGTATTTACCTAAGAACAAGTTTGGTTGCTGCTCAATGCACCCTCTTAGGTTCCCCCATGAACTGACTGAGGGTGTTGACAGCGTAACAAATATCTGGCCTGGTATTGACCAGATACCTCATGGACCCTACAAGCTACCTGTACAAGGTGGTATCAACGTCTTTATCTTTTGATGAATCAATCTTCTTCCAGTTGGTGATCATTGGAGTAGCCATAGGTCTACAGTCCTACATCTTGAATCTCTTCAAGATTTCTATAGCATATCTCCCTTGTCTTAGGAATATCTCACCCTTCTGCTGCCAAACTTCCAACCCTAGGAAATAATGCATCTGTCCCAAATCCTTCATGTTGAATTATGTGGCTAGGTTCTTCTTGCAGTCTTTGATGAGCCTGGATGATCCTATCAGGAAGAGATCATCCACATATAACACTAGGATTAGAGGCTCATTCTCTACGACTAGATAGTAGATATTAGGGTCTACATCACTCTTGACGAACCCCATCTTTTGCAAGTAGCCATCAATTCGAACGTACCATGCCCTAAGTGCCTGTTTAAGCCCATACAAGGCTTTTTTTAATCTGCATACATGAGATTTCTTCTCATGTGTCTCAAAACCTTCTGGATGTTCAATGCATACTTCCTCTTCTATTACCCCGTTCAAGAATGCTGTCTTGACATCCATCTGCTGAATCTCCCACCCCATTTGTGCTGCAAGAGATATCATGGTTCTAATAGAAGTATACTTGGCTACTGGGGCAAGGGTTTCTTCGTAGGCTATCCCTTCCTTATGAGCATACCCCTTAGCCACAAACCTGGCTTTATATTTCTCCACACTGTTATCTGCAACATATTTGACCTTGTAGATCCATCTCGAACCTACCACTGATCTATCCCGAGGCCTAGGTACCACTTCCCAGACATCATTGACCATTATGGAGTTGTATTCCTCCACCATAGCATCCACCCATACTTGATGTTGAACGACATCATGAAAACTAGAAGGTTCCCCAAACTGAGCTACTAAGGCCTGATACCTGTCTGGCTGTCTTCGCTCCCTTTTACTATTCCTAGGTGCACCAATGAAGTCTTTTGCATCCCATAGAATCTGTCAGAGTTCCCGACTCATTCTTCAAATAGTAGTAGGCACATCTATCAGCTCTTCCTCTTCCTGAGATTCCTCCTATTCTGAAGCTTTGTCTTCAGGAGAATTTTTGGTACTAGTTTTTGCTGGTTGAAGTGGTTTGACCAATGACTCGTTTTTCGAGTGCTCCTCGGAAGGCATTTCTTAGGATTTCCTGAAAGCTCTATCCTCCATGAACTTTACATCCCGCTGAACTACTACCTTCCTACTCCTTGGAAGCTAGACTCTATATGCCTTAGAATTCTCACTATATCCCACAAGATATCCTTTCTCAATAGTTTGATCTAATTTCTTTCTCTTCTCTTCGGGTATACGACAATATGCTAAACTCCCAAATATCCTGAAATGACGGACTTCGGGTGTCTTCCCAATGAAGACCTTCTCTGGAGTGATTTTGCCCAATGCCCTATGAGGAGTCTTGTTCTGGACATAAACTTTTGTGCTGCATGCTTCTGCTGACAGGAATTTAGGCATATCCTGATCATAAAACATTGCCCTAGCTACTTCCATAATAGTCCTGTTTTTCCTTTCTACTACTCCATTCTGCTCTAGATTGTAGGGTGTTGTCTACTCTCTTCTGATGCCTTCCTTTGCACAAAAATTGGTGAAGTCCTTGTCAACATACTCTCCACCATTGTCTGAGCGTAACACTTTTATCTTATTTCCTGTCAGATTCTCCACTAGAGCCTTGAAGTCTTTGAATCGGTCGAAAACCTCATCCTTGGTTTTTAGAAAGTAGATCCAAGTCTTCCTGGAATGGTCATTGATGAAGGCGACGAAGTATTCGGCACCACTAAGAGCTTTTGTGGACATCGGTCCGCAGATATCTGAATGCATCAATCCTAGCACACTCTTAGCCCTATTGTTACTTCTGGAAAACGTTTCTTTGGCATACTCGCCCAAAGCACACCTTCCGCATACATCATCCTATTCAATACTTAGTTTTGAAACTCCTGATATTGCTTTCCTGATAATTCTTAGAGCCCCATGGTTTAAGTGTCCCATCCTCCTGTGCCATAGCTGATTCAAATCTTTGTCTCCATTACTTCCTATTAGTGCCATTGGTCATTCTAGCTGTAACTTGTACAAGTTACTTCTGATTCCAATCTCGAGCCTTCTTTTTCCAACTGGGGTGTTGACATATAGTTTCTCCTTAATGAATAAAATGTTATAGCCCTTGTTTTGAAGTTGAGATACGGAAAGTAAGTTCATCCCCAATCCTGGGACATGCAGCACATTGGTTACCCCAAGCCGCTCTCCTACTTCGGGTTGAAAAACTATAGTACCTCTTCTTACTGGAGTACACTTTGCCTTATTCCCCACAGTGATCTGAAAATTCATTCTTTCTTCCTGATAGTCCAAAAAAAATTCTCGGATTCCTGTCATATTGCCAGGAAGCTCTACTCTCTATATACCAAACCTCCGAGGCAAAGCTTGCTAAGCAAGCGACTTCTTCTTCCAATCTGGAAGCTAACATAGAATAATCATAATTTATGTCCCTTGTGTATTATTCTGGAAATCTACGTGAGTCCCCTTGAGTGGATGCCTTTGCATCATGCTCTTAACCCATAATCAATTTTCCTTTCCTGTTGCCGGATCTCTACTCTGATACCATGTGAAAAATTTTGAACTGAAATCCTACTGTTACAGCAATTGATTTATTTCACCTACTTATTATTCACAATAAGTTATTTACGAAATCCCTTCAGCAAATATTAAAATAAATTCTATTGTAGTTATCACACAATTACCCAGAGAAAAAATACATGCACAAGAACCAATCACATCAACACAGTTATTTTTGGACAATTGTCCTCGGAAAAACCTGATGTGGGAAAGACGATGCAACATATGAGGGCTTTATTAATCTTCAGCAACAATTGCTTTTACAAGGAATGATTTTATAGAGAAATTGAAAGAAAATACCTGAGACTTTCCCTCTAGGACCTTCTGACACTTTGGAGACCCTGATCCCACTTCTGTGTCACCCTTGTGTCACTCTGATTGACCTAGTGTGGCTTTGAGTGGCTCTGCGTCTCTTCTCTCAATTGCGTCTCTCTCTCTGCGGTATCTTCCACAGTCCTTGTGTCACCTCCTCCTCAGTCACTACCTACTGCTAATGCCCTCCTCTTCCTCCACCCTGCAACTCTCCCTCTGAAATCGATCTCCTCTACTTGAGAATCGATTTTTCTTGAGATACTGAGTATCTTCCGGTGTCTCTCCAAATGATCCTCAAGTCTTCTCTTATACTTTTCCTATTGACGAATCAATAGACAAGATTAACTCCCTAATCAACGACTAAGATTAAGACAGACTTGATCCTCGTCTCTTAGAAGCTTCTCCCCCTTATCTTTATTAATACCATTAATATTTTATTTTCCTAACTTTAGACTTAGGAACCCATTAAAAATATTAATTATTTTAATAACTCCTCATCTGGGTAGAATTTCTCAAAACGATTTCTGGAACTTGGAGATCTCATGTGCCTTAGCCTCTCCTCCAAATTTCAAGGCTAAAGCACATCTGATGCTACCAAAAATCAACATGGGCCAGAAGCAAAGTAGAGGGAATCAGTTCCTCAGAAGATTTATTGCCAAGAAATCTAGATCCAGTGCTGAGCAGAAACAAAGAGAGATCAGAGAGGGTTGGTTCGACAGTGGTTGGTAGAAGGATTTCTGTGAAGGAAATCGAAATTCAGAGGGAGCTTGTTCCTTAGAGGATTTCTAATGCCAAAGAAATCCAGATTCGAGTTTTGCTGGGACAGCAGCAAAAGAAGGAGAAGAGGACTAGTTTGACATTTATTTGAGTAGAGATGGCCATTAACGTATTGATGGATTAGGACAGGTTGGATGGAGCATCCAACTTCGTCATTTGGAAGGTCAAGATCCTGGCAGTTTTGGCTAAAAATCACATCAAGGATTATGCCTCAAAGACAATTGTTGTTTCTGTTGATGTTGATGCTCTCAAGAAGTATGAGGAGGCTCAGGCAAAAGAAAAGTGCATGATCTTGGATCGGGTCAAAGATCATGTGATCCCACATATTGCTGAGAAGGACACAACGAGGGAAGTGTGGGAGGCCTTGACCACATTGTACGAGGGAACTTCCATTCAACAAAATATGTTGCTTGAGAGTCAACTAAGACTGTTTCAGATGCAGAAGGGAGAAGAAATCGATCCCTTCCTTCTTAGGTTACAAACGATCCTTGACTAGCTAGCTTCCATAGGGGCTACACCAAATATTGAATTCATGGTCAGGACTGAACTGAATGTAGTCACTGAAGACTAGGAAACCTTTGTCCAAAGCATATTGGGCAGGGCTTCTCTTCCCAGTTGGGAGGAGATGTGGGCAGCTCTTCGACAGGAAGAGATCAAACGGTTGACCAAGGCAGGAAGTAGCAACAAAGGGATCAGAGTCAAGAAGGAGGAAGAGGAGGATGCGGTTCTTGCATCAACAGGACAACAAGGGCAACAGAAGAGAAAGAAAAAGGACATATCCAAATTCAGATGCTTCAGATGTGGAGAAATGGGTCATTTTGCCACACAATGCCCTTGGAAGAAGGGAAAAGAAGAAATGTCTGACCCAAAGCCTACTCCAGTGAAAGCTAACGAAGAGGACAATGATGATGATTGTGCCATGAGTGCTCTTGGACCTTTACAGAAGAGGTGGGCCGATATTGAGTTGTAGTCCGGAGGGCTACATAAAGGGGTAGGCTCCTTGAGGTGCGCAAACTCTTGGATCACATACAGCTATGGGAGCCCTCAATGACAATAGCAGAATGACGGGAGTTAGTTAGTGCGAGGGATGATGGAGAAACAATGGCAAGCCTAGAGTGCCAAAGTCTGAAGCAGCGTAGTGGAGTGTTGCAGTAGTGCGAGAGGCACAAAGTAGATACAACAACATCGCAGTAGCATCAGAAGGTTAGCATAGTTTAGCTGCAGAGGAGGATTCAATGTCAAGAGGCATCCAGATTGATCAACATGTCAAACTTTGGGTAGCTTTTCAGTTGCCTACTTCTCAACAACTAAGTTGTAGTGTAGTAGTTAGTAGTGGCAGTGCTATCGGTAGCATGAGCAGCATATTGAGAGGGAGTTGTAGTATATATGCAACAGTGACAGTGGCAGTGTCATGGGAAGCAATACATATTGCAACATAGTGGATGAGGGGCAGCAGGCTGAGCATTTGCAGCACAAAGGACCAATGCCGTGGATTAGTGTGATACTTTTGCTGGGAAGTACTGTTAGAGCACATTCCTCGCTAAGAGGGAGTGTTGATTTTTGGTTAGCATCGAATGTTCTATAGCTCCAAAATTTTATGAAGGGGCTAGAACACATGAGATTTCCAAGACCCAGAAATCATTTGGAGAAATTCCACCCAGATTGTATTTTATTAAAATAATTAATATTTTTAACGTGGTTCCGAAGTCTAAATTTAGGAAAATTAAAATATTAATGGGTATTAATGAAAATATAGGTGAGAAACTTCTAAGAGATGAGGATCAATTCTAATTTAATCTTAGCCATTGATTAGAGATTAGATCACGACTGTTGATTTCTCAATAGGAAAAGTATAGATGGAGGCTCGGTGTCAATTGGAGATGATACACAGAGATTGAGAAAATCGATTTTTTGAGGTGAGAAGTTCTCAGGAGGAAAATCGATTGGGGAGACCTTGCAGTTGAGGGGCAGGGATAGTTCGGGAATACTGACAGAGAGGCAGAGAGAAGCTTGTTGAGGCAGCATAGTACCCAGGAGAGCTAATGTTAGGCCAGTCTGGGCCCACGCTGCCTTGACGGAGATCTAGAAGAGCAAGCGCAGAGGGAGAAAGTTGCCTTTCACGCAGAAAGTCGGAACTATCGGAACAACAGGGAAAGCTAATGTAGTGGGCAGAAGAGATGATGTAGAGCCTCATAGGGCACCACGCAGGCCCGTGCAATTACTGCAAAGGGGCACCATAGTAGCTAGGGCTAGCGAGTTTTGTTGCTAGATCAATCGGAATCTATCAAGTGACTTGAGGTAAAACTCACTCCAGTTTTCTGCTATTGTATTTCTTTGTCATTGGCTTGTTGGGAGGGAAACCAACATTTGTATTCAAAACTACTACTTAATAATAGAAAACCCTCAAAGTTGTTGCACCAGTTTTCTTGCATTGGGTCTTTCAGGGGTAGTTTAGTCCAAAAATAAGTGTGTCCTTTGTGTGTTTGTCTCATTTATTTTTAGTACTTGATCTGTATATTGGTGTAGGTTGTAGTATATTTATATTAACATTTCCAAATATTTATGAATATAACTTGTTAAATGAGGAACACAACTAGGTAATGCAAATCAGTTTACTACATTAGGATTTTTGACTTGTTCGATTCAGAAATTTTCACACAAAGATCACTGGTAGGTATTTGAGGATGATGTGTTAGTGTTGTAGCATCATATGGTGTTCTAGTCTCAATCTTTGTGGAGAAGCTAAAACACATTAGATCTCCAAAACCCAAAAATTGTTTCTGGAAATTCCACCTAGACATAGCTCAATTAAATTAATTCACTATCATTTAATTTTTTCTTAAGTCTAACTTACGTAAACTGGTTAATTAATAGGAATTGATTGAGAAAGGTGAGAATTCTCGAGAAACTCACATGTACTGACTTAGAGATGATCTCATCCATCGATTAAGATTTAATATTGGTTGTTGAAGTCTCAACTGGAGATTATAAGATGAAGTCAATGGGGTTGATGGATAACATACTTGAAGAGTGAATTCCTTGATAGAGGTCGAGCTTCCCAGCTGCAATGATTTAGCAGAGAGGAGTTTGAGCTAGAGAGGGGATGCAGAGACAGTGAGGGGTAGAGATAGTGAGTATGGAGGGAATTTTTCCAATTTCGATGAGCAGCAGCAAGTGAGAGTATTCTATAGAGAGACTACACAGAGATCTGTGAGGCAACTTCATAGGCAGTTTGATTTAGTTGGGGGAAGATTGATTCAACATCCAAAGGCCAGGAAGAAGTTTCAGCGTGCCGGAGAGTCACTTCCAGCAGTAGAGACAGGTAAGATGACTTGTTGTGAGGGTGTTTCCAACCACATGTGCCCTACCTATGTAGAAGCAATGCATAAGGGTCTGCACAGAAGTTGGAAGGCTAGCCTTGAGAGGGAGCTAGTAGTTGAGATTGTCAGTGGAGAGAGAAATAAATTATCTCTAATATGTTTTTCATATTTATTGTTATGGATTGGTAGTGTTTTGACATCCAGATTGTACTCAAAATTTCTAACCGTTGCATAATAATAAAACCCTCAGCTATTGCACTAGTTTTCCCGCATTGGGTGTTTTTAGGGACAACTATCCAAAAATAATTGTCATTTTTATGTGTATGTGCTAGCATATTTCTCAATTTCCAGCATTTTATTTTCTGCAGTATTTTTAGGGTGAAAAATTGCAGTGTGCTTTATTCGATATTTGTCGTAGCAAATAAACTGTATAATCAATTTATAGTTAGAAGAATAAATCTATTGCAATTAGACTTGTAAATTTTCACATGGTATCAGAGAAAAGTCGATGGACAGAAAGCGCAAAGACGAAGAGGGAGAATTTCATGGCTCAGAGGGAGAAACAACACAAATTTCCCAAGGGTTGTGCAGTGGCTAGCTAGGTAGTGCAAATTACTAGATAGGGGGTCAAAGTTTTAGTTGCAAAGTGCAGGAAGGGTCAATTTGTCCGGGAAGTGATTCCAGCGAGTAGAAGGTGAGCAACTCAATATTTTCGCAAAGTAGATTTTGTGTCTAGGTGAAGTGGGGTTTTTCAATAGGTTGCAACAATAGAATCAACTCTGGGTGGAAGAGAAAATGCACACACAGAACGAGTTTCTCTAGGAGGGTTTCTAGTTTTAGAAATTCAAAATTTCTAGTGCAGTAGGAAGTAGCAGTAGGGAGATTATCTCACTCTAGGAAAGAGTGAAAGTCATTGTGCTAGCAGCCAGGTAGGCTAAAGACGGATATTTCTATCCCAGGTCAAGTTTTTGTAGTGATGGCTTCAGTAGGACTCCGAGATCAGGACAGATTAGAAGGTGCATCGAACTATTGTATCTAGAAGGCCAGGATGGCATTCTTGCTAGACGAATATGGTTTGAATACATACGCAAAACGCGTTGTAGCCGTACCTACAGATGTAGATTAGCTAGCTAATTACAATAATGAGATGGCCAAGGCGAAGTGGTTGATTCTCGACAGAGTTTGAGATCATATAATCTCACACATTGCGGCCACGAATATGACCAAGGAAATGTGGGATGCTCTCGCATCACTCCACCAAAATCCTTTTGAGCAGCGGAAGATGTTCCTCAAGGAGAAGTTAAGTAATGTTCAAATACAAAAGGATGAAGGTATCAACACCCCTATCTCACCAGAATTTAGGATATCCATGATGAACTTGCAGCTGTAGGAGAGTCACTTACACCTACAGAACTTGTGCATTTGTCCCTCAACAGTGTCATCGAGGAATGGAAGACCTTCGTCCAAGGTATTTTGGGACGAGATAAGTTATCTAGGTGGGACCAGATATGGGCAATTCTCACACAAGAGGAGATGAGGAAAACTCTATTAAAGAGATCCATCAGCGAAAGTAGCAGAAGAGGATCAACAGGTGTGAACGAGGAAGAAAATGTAGCCCTTACATCGAAAGGGAAGAAAAAGGTCCCAGTCAAGGACAAGGCTCGTAGGGTGAGAAGAAGAAGAAGAAGGTTTTGTCTAAGATCAAGTGTTTTAGGTGTGGCGAGTTTGTCCACTACAGTACCCAGTTTCCTCAGAGGAAGAAGGACAAGAAGGAGAAGCAATATGAAGTGGCACCATTCGTAAAGATAGATCATCTATCCTCCAAGTTGGAGGAACAATTCGCTTTGTATGTAGCTATACCTCCATGTGAGAAGTGTGGAGACATCATGTTCTAGACTCCAGAGTTGTGTATAGCTAGGTAGGGTCCACAGAGGAGAAGTTGCAGCTTACTCCTCAGATGGATCATTACCCTTGCTACTGGGGCCCACAGTATTCAGTACCAGGAGGATCAGTGTTAGTTGGTGCACTTAGTTCTAGAGTGATAGTTGTTGACTAGTTGCAGTCAAATGTTAAGGAGCACAGAGCAGTGTTGATAGCAGTGCAGGAGGCATAGTGTAGAGTTAGCAGTAACGCAGATTTCCCAGTAGACAGTGCGAAGTCTAGTAGCAGTCAGAGACTTAGGAGAGAGGTAAAACACAGAGACACAACTACTTTTGTATTCAATATTTTGGATACTTCACAGTTGCAGTAGCAGAAGTAGCAGTGGGAGGGAGTGTTAGTTGGGTTGCAGTGCAAATGCAGATTTGACAACAGTACAGGTTATATATAGTGCACTGTTAGTAGCAACATAGGTGTAGCATGGTGCGGTTACAACTAGTAGCATATGAATCAGAGTTAGCATAGTGGTTGTTGGATAGTGGCAGGCAATTGCAATTTTTAGACATCGGTAGTGTGTATGGGAGGATGATGCAGAGACAGGGTGTTGTAGCAGTGCAAAACTAGAACACCTTCCTCACTAAGAGGGAGTGTTAGTTTTTGTAGCATTATATGGTGTTCTAGTCTCAAAATTTGTGGAGAGGCTAAAACACATGAGATCGCTAAAACCCAGAAATCGTTTCTGGAAATTTCACCTAGAGATAGCTTAATTAAATTAGTTGACCATCATTTAATTTTTTCCTAAGTCTAACTTAGGAAAATTGGCTAATTAATAGGAATTAATTGAGAAATGTGAGAATTTTCTAGAAACTCACATGGATCGACTTAGAGATGATCTCAACCATCAATTAAGATTTAATCTTGGCCGTTGAAGTCTCAAATGGATATTATAAGAGGACATCAATGGGGTTGATGGAGAACACAATTGGAGAGCAAATTCCTTGGTAGACGTTGAGTTTCCCAACTGTAGTGATTTAGTAGAGAGGAGTTCGAGCCAAAGAGGGGACACTAAGAAAGTGAGGGGAAGAGATGGTGAGTCCAGAGGAAAGTTTTCTAGTTCCGGTGAGTAGCAGCAAGTGACAGAGTATTCCACAGAGAGGCTGTGAAAAGGTCAGCGAGGGGAGCTTCACAAGCAGTTTGATTTAGCTTTGGGGAAGATCAATTCAATGTCCAGAGGTCGAGAAGAAGTTCTAGACTGCCGTAGAGTCACTTCCACCAGCAGAGATAGTCATGATAGCTTTTTGTGAGGGTGTTTCCAACCACACGTCTATGGGACATGTGTAGAAGTAGTGCAGAAGGGTCTGGTAGGAGTTGGACGGCTAGGCTTCAGAGGGAGATGGTAGTTGGGATTGTCAGTGGAGAGAGAAATAAATTATCTCTAATATTTTTGTCAAATTTCTTGTTGTGGATCGCTAGTATTTCGGCATCTAGATTGTACTCAAAATTTCCCACTACTACATATTAATAAAACCCTCAATTGTTGCATCAGTTTTCTCGCATTAGGTTTTTGCGGGGAAAATTGTCCAAAAATAATTGTCTTTTTATATGTGTGTGCTAGCATATTTCTCATTTTCCAACATTTTATTTTCCACAGTATTTTTATGGTGAAAATTTGTAGTGTTATTTATTTGATATTTGCCATAGCAAATAAATTGCATAATTAATTTACAGTTAGAAGAATAAATTTTCAGTTGTTGCAATTAGACTTGTAATTTTTCACGTGATGATCACAATATAGATTTCCTTCAAAACAATTCAAATGAGGTGGATGAAAGTACACGTGATCAAGTAGATGTAAGGAAGGAAATCTCCATGGAAAGATCATTCGATTAAGATGATAGGTGTAATATGAAGAAAATTGATGGCTCATGTGATATCATTGAAATCAACTTAGGGACAAATTTAAATCCCCAAATAATCAAGATAGGAAAAGGAACATCAAAGAATGAAAGAATTGAGTGAGAAAAACTTCTCAAAGAATTCAAATATGTCTTTGCATTGTCATATCAAGACTTGAAAGCCTATTGCAAAGATGTCATCTATCATATTATCCCTTTAAGGGAAGGGATTATTGTAACTTGATCTAGTAGTTGTCCTTTAGGTTTCCCCTTGTAGGGCCCTGGTAGATTGTGTGACAATCTGGCTCCAACTAGGACATGAGTTGAAGCTCTCTATCACAAACCAGGTACTCGAATGGGGAGGTCATGAGAACACCAACAATCCTCTGGGGCCACGGACTTGTTATCATACACATCACAAACAATTGTTGGTAGCATTTGTCCTAGGTGTACTTTGATCACCGATGTTTTCACCAAATATTAATAAACCATATAGGAAATAAAATATATTTTGATCTAAATGCATCTACTCTAGCATGAGAACATGCAATATGCAATGCATCCTACTTTAACATGCATATTATGCTATGCAATGCTAAATGTAATCATAGAGCCAATGAAACCAACATATCGTTAGATAAATATAAGGACACTTTCCTTTATGATTACTCATGTGATAAATCCAAGAAAAAAGATAGGAAAAATCATAAGAAATATCACAAGTGTGAGAGGCAGGAAAATATGAGATCCCTACATCATAGAAAAGAGTAATGGATGAAGGGAAGGACACTAATTTGCAAAGCCAAATCATTTCCTATAAACTGAGAATGGATGACTAGATAATCGAGCTCATGAACTCCCTATCAAGATCCTTCCTAGTGCTGTCGTGCTTCATGATTGCCTTAAGGTCATGACGAGAAAGAAAATGGGGCGGATCGCATGGAGGATCACAACAAGCGAGTTGTTCACTATAAGAATTACACTCAAAAGGAAGCAATAGATCAGGTTTATCACCTTAAATGTTCATGAAGAGGGGAATGACGGAAGGATCCAAGGATGACTCAAATATACCCCTAGGATTATAAGGAGGGCAGGGAAAGTCAAAGCCCTTGTTGATAACATCATCATTGGTATCATAGATAAGGTCCTTATCAAAACGATGTCTAATGTTAATATTAAAGGGGTTAGTGGGGTCATCTTTCTGAAGGTCCTCCGCATGTTCAGTGAAGGATTCCTCTTGAATATCTAATGCTCGACAAGATTTCTCCCTAGCTCGAAAATGCTCAAGAAAGCTATCAAAGAATGCTTCAATTGAAGAGATTATCCTAGGCTCGCAATTGTATAACCCTGAATTATGACCATGGAGGGACCTTACAAACAAAATTATGAGGACATCATGATGAAACACCTCAGCCTTGGAAGTATATGTAGCAGATTTTGCCACATGATCAATTGCAAAAGATGGATCATGATCAAACTTGGGAACCCCATGTATTGTGGTCCATGTGACATGATTACGATGTCTAGGAATACCAATGATTTCCAAAGCGGGGATTTCATTAAGGTAAGACATTCTATCAGGTTACACATATCAATTATCCATGAGTCACTAAGGTGAATTCAAAATTCCTTGAGAGATGTTTGCTTCACCCTACAAGCATTGAATTTCAGGTTCAATGATGAACAAGGAATTCATTCTTCCAATGGAGTTTTTAGAAGAGGATATATATTGTTGTAGAAAGAATCACCTCTTCAAATATTAGACCAAAGAGGTAAGACCTTCTTCCTCCTTGGCAACATTGCCAAAAATGTTGACACACAATCTAGAAGGGCCCTTGGAGGGGAAACCAAAGGGACAACTACTAGACCAAGTGACAACAATGGGACAATGACCCACTGTCACCTCAGTCAATGTCCCCTACTCTTTACGAACTTTGACCAATGGAGGAGTCCCAGTAGGTAGGGAATCACTTGAAATGGATATGTCAATAACTAGGGACTAAGTGATTTCACAAAGCCCATTTAAGGAGAAACACAATAAAGGTTCAATGCTTCAAAGAAGCTAATACACTCTCTAAGAAAGTTCTTTGGGAAATAAGATCAAGACCTAGGGTTTGCTATATGCAATGGTAATATGTATTCCTAAGGTCAAGAATTTAGTGGATGAGGTAAGACCTCTCAAAGGATCTCTATGTAATGATTTAACACTTTTAAAAGCCTCCACTCTCTTTGAAAGACCTAAGGAAGGTTTGCACTATATCTAGGGTTTTATGAATAAGCGTTGGAAGAAATACTTCCAGGGTATTCACTAGGTCAAGGCTAGGGAGGAGAAAGGGCTTCTTATCATTTATTCCAATGAACACAAAGCTCATACAACCCTCAAAAAATTCCCCAAGGTAGAGAGAAAGACATAGGTTTTCCCTCTCGGAGTGGCACCAAGGGAAAAAGATTTTATGGAAGAAACTCAGGTGGATGCCCACAAAACTTGGAGCATATAGCCTAGACCTTGTTGCACTCAATTTGTCAAAGTTCCAAGGAAGTTGAAGGACTTAATTTTTCGAAGGATCGGATCATCTGTCAACAGTCCACATGTCATTTGTAAACCCATTCTGCAAGTTATGTAATGTAAATGATCCTAGTAAGAGTTGGAGTGTATGCAACAGCCTAGGTAAGAACTATTTCGGTGCAAAGTTTCATCCTAGGAGTTTTTTCGTCTCGCTGACTCATTAGTGTTTCTAAACACAAATGGTCAATAGAGTTTTTCCCTCCAACCTCCCCTCAAAGCTAGGGTGGAATTCTTTGTCAAAGTCTTAGGTAAGTCCTAGTGTTTTAGTCGAGTTTGATGTAAAAGTGATTTGAAAATAATTTGAGCTATTTCGCTAAATTATAATACTAGATCATACTGTGTCGCAGAATTAGATATGTGTCTTGAGGGTCTAACCAAATGTGTATTCCCCCTTTGAGGGTTGTAAATGTAAAATCTTATGTATTAAAGTGTGGAAAAATAATTAAATCCCCTCATGTGTAAATTAATTAATTTTTTTGGAAAAATAAAATTTTAAGTCATAAAATTAATTAGTTAAAGTCAACATTAAAATGTCTTAGGAAAAATAATTCTCAAAGTGGATAAATCTGCAGGTCTTAAAGGAATCATTTTTTAGAGGTCCTCCACCAAGAGAATATTGTATATTTAAAAAAAAATTGGACCCTTGGACCTTGGTGGTTAATTCAAAGTCAAATTTTTTAGGAAATTAGTTCAAAATAATTAATTTTGAGTTAATAAAAAAGAGATCAAAAGAAAAATTCGAATTTTCCTCAAAAATTAATTAGCTAATAAAAGAGGAATCAAAAGAAAAATTCGAATTTTCCTCAAAAATAATTATTTCAATAGCTAAGATTAAAAAATGATAAAGTATTATTTGGCGATCGAAATTATTTGATAAGGATCACAGAAACTAGCCGTTATTTTTCCACTTGGAAGATCTAACTATAAATTAGAGAGTCAGTTGAATCTCTAGCCATCTGATTTCTGGTTAGGAAATTGTTGCTGAAGCATTTCTGTAAACTATTGTCCTGCTGGGAACTAATTTTTCTACCATAATAAAGATTTTGGTGTGCAACTCGAGGTTTACTTGTTCTTCGATTTTTGGTATGTACTGACTGCGAGCTTCCTATGTTGTGCCTATATATGATTATTTTGAGATAATACATAGTGTTTGCAGGTACTTCAGTGCTTGGTCTCCAAGTTCACAAATTGCGGGAAATGATCATTTTGCTTGGATCCTAAGTATTTGTATGGTGGACTAAATCTTTGTTAAGGCTATAGTGTGCATGGGTTTTTTGAAGCATTTTTAGCCATTTATCAAGGAAAAAAATCATAAAATAATTCTCAAAGAATTTAAAATTTTAAAACCCTTGTATATTTTGTAATTTTGTGAATAGTTTTGTAAATTATTTTTGCTAACTTGGGTTGGGGTTTTAAGAATTTTGTATATATTTGGGGTTTGGCTGTTGTATGCTTCATTTTTACAAGTTGGATGAAGGGATCAAGTTGACGTAGAGCTAGATCTAGGCCCTTGAGGGTAATATCTAGTCTCCAGGAAATTTTGCAGGGCTACCCACTAAATATTTTGCAGCAAAATTTAGGTCCGCAGCTGCAAAAACATTCTGAGCCAAGGGTTTCATTTTTTGGCCCTCTTAGGACTAGATCCAACCTCTCCAATACTAGCGTCAGCCTCTAAGGCACTTGCGTCAGCATTTTGACCCCTGCATCATACCTTTTCAGCCCTTTTAGGGCAGACCGTGACCCCTAAAGGCCTCAACCTCCTTTCCTAGCCCCTATGCTGAGGTTTTAAGGCCTAATTTGGCCTATCTGTGGCTCAAAAGGGCCTCAATGTCCCTCTGGAATCCTAGACGGTTGCCTTAGGGCAAGTCGTGAGCTTTTCAACCCCTAAACCCTAGATTTTCAACCCTTTTTCAATAGAGTCTATCCTTTGAGCCCCCTCCTCCTCTAGTGTTGCCTCTTTTTGACCTCCTCTCTCCTCTTTGACCTCTAATCTGCCTTCCTAGGCCCTTCTTCCCTCAATGCTGGCCTTCCTTGGCCCAGTGTTGGATTTCCTTGACCTTTTCTGCCCTAACTTTCCCTAAATCCTCCTCTGAAATTTCCAGGACTGATTCCTTGGTGGTTTTACAGGTGTCTAGTCTCTAAAAGTTTGATTTTCAGGTGGCATCTTAATCCTAAAATTTTGGGGCACTTGGGTAGGTGAATCTACAAGGCCTTAGGGCTAGGGTTTGACCTTTAAAGTTTAAACCCTTATCCTCTAGCATTGCCTCTTTCTGACCTCCTCTCTCCTCTTTGACCTCTAATCTGCCTTCCTAGGCTCTTCTTCCCTCAATGCTGGCCTTCCTTGGCCCCGCGTTGGATTTCCTTGACCTTTTCTGCCCTAACTTTCCCTAAATCCTCCTCTGAAATTTCCAGGACTGATTCCTTGGTGGTTTTACAGGTGTCTAGTCTCTAAAAGTTTGATTTTCAGGTGGCATCTTAATCCTAAAATTTTGGGACACTTGGGTAGGTGAATCTGCAAGGCCTTAGGGCTAGGGTTTGACCTTTAAAGTTTAAACCCTTATTTTCTCTCTATTTTATTACAACAGTCAAAGAAATGATAATTAGGTCTTAAAATCACATGCAAATTGGTCAAAATTGTTAAAATTGTTAAATATTGATTTTCCTAAAATTTGGCCACTTTAGCACATTAGATGTAGCCTAGATCTAATTTTTTGCTTTCTGGAATTCACTGTTGTTTCACAAAATGTCTAGGCACCACGACAACGGCTCAAATTAGGGGCTGTCACACTAATCCCTAATCACTTTGTTTGAGTTGTCTCCGAATAGAAAACTAAGAGGGGTAGACCCTATGGGAATGGAAAAAGGAAAGATTAGTTGGGAACCAACCAACTTGGGAGACACAACTAAGCAACCAATACTTGTTTTAGAATGTGCATTATTTTAAGGATTCAAAATAATTTGAAGAAAGTGATACCAGTGCCTTGTGGAGTCTACTATCTTGCGAATAAAATAGGGTTCAAGTAAAGGATGAGAAACTGCTGCTGAAAAGACTCAACTGTCTCATATGAAAATGCAAAATTTAGAGTTGTGTGAAATACGGGGACTTGATTAATTTTAGTTAAATGAGGGCCTAAAATTATTTTTGAAATATGTCTTAAATGCTACTTAGCTTAGGGCTCAGAAACATGGTGATTTACATGTGAAAGCAGGTACTTATACCAGCACTGCAAATTGTAAAATCTGCACAAATAATTACTGAAATGCACAATGGACTGAAATGTAAAATGCTGGAATAAAACACCTTTAAATTCAAAAATTCATTTGTATGAAATACTCAATTAAGATCATTAAATGCGTTAGTAAAACTAGATTGGTCCTACTTGCATAAGCATGTAAAAATCAAATGAACTTCAGAAATTAAACTAAATGTTTTAAATTCAGATCACATTAATGAGATATTAGTCTAGTAATTTTCTCTTACATCAAATGTTAAAAGAAACAATATATTCTAAAACAACAGTTCCGTAACCATGCAATATTCAGAAATTTATATGTATAACAACATAAAATTTTAAATGACAAACTCATAGCTACAATTCAGAAAATTTCTGAGTTTAATTCTTTCTGATCTATTGATGTATTTTATCCAAAAAACTTTAAAATAAACTACTGAACAACAATGAAAAGATTTTCAGAAATTTGTTTGCAAAAGTTACTGAAGCTAACTTCTATTTCTGCAGTTATATAACAGTACAAATGTAAATTAAATCTATTGTTAAATTTAGAAAATTTCTAAGTTTAATTGTTTTTTATATATTGATGTATTTGACCTAAAAACTTAGAAAATTACTAAAAAAACAGTGAAATAATATTCAGAAAATAGCATGCAAAAGTTTATGAAAGTAATTATATTTCTGAAATGTAATGCAGTGAAAGATGCAAACTAATTTGTTGCGAAATTTCAGATAACTAAAATTTTATGTCAGTATTAATCTTGCTTTCAATTAGATCAACGAAAGAGATAAGGGTTTACAAGATGTGCACTAGTCAGCCCCAAGTGAGTTGAAGACACTTAAAGATGGGCTGCTCAAGTCATTGAAAATTATCCAATGCAAATACCAAACTCAATTTTTTTTTGTTAAAATTTTTTAAATTTTTTAGGGAAATTTATGGAGAAAATTTAGTGATGAAGGAGGGTGAAGAAAGGGAGGCTGAAAGGAGAATGATGGAAGGTTGTAAGGAGGTGGGAAATGGCCAGCTCAAGGCCGTAAAAAAAATTGCCCACAGTCTTCTTGCAATTTTTCTTCAACCTGCAAACAAAATAGAGATGCCCTCTGGGGCTTAGATATCTCTCCGGAATCCACAAAAATCACCTGCACTTTTCAGCTTTTTTCCTCCACAAATAAAAGATAGAAAACCCCAAAGCATGTATAGACAAAAATATGAAATACCCAGAACCCCAATGAATTACAAATTTGCTATTTACAAATCTACAATAATATTCTACAAATCTAATAAATTTGTAGATCAAAGCCCTTTATTAGCCATATTTAAACAAATTTTGCACAATATTTATAAATAAATTTGAAATTTTAAAGAGGCACAAGCCCAAGAAAAACCTTGTAAGTAATATTTTCTATAAAATGACCTCATGAATTAAAAAGATGATGGGATTTTTTAGATTCTGCAAACTGAAAGTCAGTTGACCCAGCTAAGGGCTTCCCCAAACGCCCCAATCTTGGATGGTAACTTCTGCACACTTAACTCTGATTGTTACATTAATAGAGATTTAAAAATGATCATAAAATCATCAAGAAATAGAGATACCTACTACTTTTATCAAATCAAAATGATATTCTAAAAACTCATAAATCTGTACAAGATACTTGTACACAAATCAATCCTTAAAGGCTATTAACCAGCAAATATAAATAAAAGCAGCAAAGTGTTAAGAACAATATTACCACATAAATCTGAAAGAGGAACACCATGATCTGAAACCCCAAAGTCTTTGCGTTTTATTAACTAGAAAAAGTTACAAGAGTTTTCTTAGAGTAAGTACACGATTTAGAAATCAGAGCCAAATAATCGAGAGAGGCTTCTGATTTATAGAAAAAAATTTCAACAGATATTTGGTTTGATCCTCATCAAAGAAATCTCAACTGTTGATGAAGATCAAATGATATTTTAATCATCACCATTGAAATAAAGTTACTTTTTGAGGAAATTCGAATTTCACTTTTAATTTCCTTTTAATTAACTCAAAAAATATCATTTTGAGTTAATTGCCGTAAAAAGTTTACTTTGACTTAACTACTATGGCCTAAGGGTTCAAAATATCTTGAAATTTTCAATATTCCCTTCGTCGTGGAGCTCCAGAAATTAAAAACTTTAAAACTTATGAATTTTAAATGTTGAAGAATTTAATTTTTCCTAGGACCTAAATTAATTAAAATTCTAGCTTTAGCATTTTAATTTATTTTAGCCAGAAATCATAATTAATTGACTCATGAGGGGATTATTAATTTTTCCAACTCTCTAATATTTAACCATGGTGTCTAAGTAGGAGGGACCATGCACTAAATATTTTTTACATGAAATATTACATTTCTAACCCATGAAGGGGGAACACTCGTTCGTTATAGACTATTAATAATTATCCATTTCTGCTACACAAAATATGATCTAGTAGATTAAGTGACTTGTAATAAAATAATCTAACCAAATAATTATAATTATTCCCAAATCACTTTTACAGAGACTCGATAAAAAATACTAGGACTCATTTAAAATCCTAACGACAAAATTCACCCTAGCTTTAGGGTGATGCTAGAGGGAAAAACTATGCCGATCATCCGTGTTTAGAAACACACATGAATCGGTGAGACTAAAAACCTCCTAGGATAGAAATCATCATCAGAAAAATAAATTTACCTAGGTTATTTGTTAAACACACATGGGGAGTGAGAACAAATAGGAAAGATAAATCATGCAGTACAATTTTTATTAACAATTGATATACATTTATAGTACAATATGGTGACCGTTGGGATTCACATCCCAAGGTCCCTTGGACTACTTAGTCTATTCAGCTTCCACACTAAGCCATTTAGGATTAGGTGTCCAACATTCCCCCCCTTAATCCGAAGGGTTATGTATGAGTCCAAGAAGAGAGTTGTAATACAAAATGTGCAAAAATGCATGGCAGCACTAGGCTGAATGTGCTCTCTGAAATGTTGGTATAAAGGGCGGTGGTTTAAGGATGGGCAACCAACACTAGAACGCTTAGTGCAAGTTCCCGAAAACTCTTCCGAAACTGGCAAGAAACTGAAGTTTTCTGCTAGAGGAGTGATCCTATTGTTTTTAAAGAGGGAAACCGTCAACCAATAGAGGGAGGTCTCAACCCGCATAAAGGTAAAACTTCAACCTGAAAAGGAAGTCTCAACCTGTGATGGTTTAAGGATGACCAACAACTCTGGAATGCTTAATGCAATTCCTGGAACTCTTCCAAAACTGGCAAGAAGCTGGAGTCTTCTGCTAGAGGAAGTGTTCTCAATTTTGTTCCTGGAACTCTTCCAAAGCTGGCAAGAAGTTGAAGTCTTCTGCTAGAGGAAGTGTTCCAGATTGCCCACTTAAGGCATGTTCACGGGCATCTTTGTCTCTGGCTACAAATTTGAAATTGGTGTGGCAGGTTGTGGCTCCGACTCGCTTGATGTGACTCTAAAGCTTGTAGATGACCATCATTTCCCCCCCTATCAGCTACAAGGTGAGATGATGGAGAAAACTCAATTGCAAGACTGTTCAATATTCTGGAACAAGTTTCGACATGTGTTTGGAATATCTTCTTGGTTGTTGATGCCCATTGCCAAGAAGCGATCCATCCAAGATGAATCTTTGTTCTTGCAGGACGTTTGTTTCTGAAGCATTTGTTTGAAGAATGACTGGTTTTATCACAGTGCTCACATGGATGAAGATCAAAACAATGATCTTTCAAATGGCCAACTCGGTCACAGTGTTGGCATTTCACAATCTGTTGCTGTTGTTGTTGCTGTGGAAGAGGGGCAGAGTCTGGAACAGCTGAAGCTGAACTGTCATGAGGAGCAGGTGAACTGTTATGAATGAATCCAACACTCTGAAACTGAATGGGCTTGGCATAGTCTGGAATATGAAAGGACAAGTCTTTGTCATATCCAAGACCAGTTCGGTGCTTGTTGTGGACAAGCTGTTCCCATGGTCTGATGATGGGCTTGGGAAGTGCAGACTGAGTTTCTGCATCTGCATGTACAACTGCTGCTTTATTTGAATGAACCATAACATTATCTACTTGCTGTTGATGGGTGGTTGTCTCAATGTTCTGAACAAAAAAAGGTTCAGAATGATGTCTATTTTGATGTAGCTCTTCTTGTTGTAGCTGTGATTCAAGCTGCAAAAAATCAATCTTTTCCTATGCATTTTGTAGACATGTTTGAATTTCTGAGAGAGATCCTTTGCTGATTTGTAATGTGTCATCAACAGTAGATTGTATAAGAGTTTTCATGAACTCTAATACTTCACTGATTCTGGCCATTTTTTTTCAATGTCAGAACTACACCTTAAAAACTGAAAAGTGACACCCACTAGCAATATCCTCACATCAGAAAAGTATTCATCAATTTCTTGAGTTGATCCTTCCTTGATAATTTGTGGGAACTCATCAATTTTCCTTATTCAAAAATAATCCCTCACTATAATTAGCCATATATTATGAGGCACTTGCTTTGCTTTGAGGCTCGAAAGGAACTCTATACCCTTCCAAGTTCTTCTATCCAACACTTTCGGTGACATGCAAATCCTTCAAATAATCGATTATGACTTTAAAGGTGACTCATTTTCTCCATTGCCAATGATGAAAACTACATTATTAAATGGAGAATCAAACAATCAACGTAAGCCCCATAGTTCCAGACACAGCTTCTGGAGACACAAAATTTTCAACTTTAGTAGGCCTTTTAATTGTCCTTGATTCGAGTTCTGTACAGAGACGAGACGTAATGTAATACTTGGAGAGGAGGGGCCATTATGCATTGACAACTATGAAACCAACCATGATGGGGAAAATGAGGTAGCGAAGCAAAACATTTGGAATCAGAGGAGTCAAGGGCTACGTGCGCGAAGAATAATTGATGGAAAACTAGAATCCAGAAGAGACGCAGCAGCATAGGGAGGTGATTCCACAACTCAGGCTCGTGGATGAAGGATGGGATGATTCAATCCGAAACCCATCTGAATTCGTGGACCCGGGCCTAGAACGCTGGCTCTTGCAATCGAACAATCTCCAAACACCTGTTGTTTTTTTTTACTTCAAAACCCAAAACGTCGACAGGAGTGTTCAGCTTTGGGTTTACCGAAACGGTAACATCAAGAGGCTCCAGGTTGGTCCCAATTTATTCATAAATTTATACATAATCGACCAACGCCAGGCCGAGGAGTTTCGCTTTCTATGCACGGACCGGTCCGTCTTTGTTCATGGGTGCTTTTGAGGAAGCTCCTAACCAATTAGAGTACGATATAGAAAAACTCGATATCATTGCAGAGAAATTGCACTGGCAGGTAATGTTGCGGCTAATATGCCCAAACAGGAAGCGGGCTCTCTGGTCTGATTCCAACACCAAGAAGACCTACCTTTGGATCGCCATGTCAGTTCAATGTATATACTAAAGCTGTTCAACGCAAATACAAATTCTGTTCAACGCAAACCACTCAAACGCACAACATTTGGAATGAACTCCTTTTGTCTGGAGAGCGTTAATATTATTCAACAAGCATTCGACTGTACATGGTTTGACTGTTCAGTTCTCTGTCAAGACAGCCAGAGGAGGAAGGATCGGACATTCAAAACTCAAACGCTATTTATGCCAAACGTTATGCAAACAACGTGCCACAGCATTCAAGTTTAATGGCTATTCAAACACATTCAGTAACGTAGGTGAGAATAATCAGGTGAATTGTCAGGCAGCAGAGGCGCAGGTGTAATGATGCTCTTTTTCTTTATTTTAAATGTTTATGACAGTCAGAGAGCGATTATTGTATTCAGAAGAACAGGAAGGCAGAATTAATGGAGCGTTACAGGTAATGAAGACTAGGCCAGCACTATTCAAGGCAGTTTAGACCAGTTGCTCAGGGAATAACAACATCTCTTTTTTTTTTTAACTAAAGGATAAACCCTGAGGAGGAAAACAGGCCACAGATCATGGCTCTGATACCATGTTAAACACACATGGGGAGCGAGAACAAATAGGAAAGATAAATCATGCAGTACAATTTTTATTAACAATTGATATACATTTATAGTACAATATGGTGACCGTTGGGATTCACATCCCAAGGTATTTTGGACTACTTAGTCTATTCAGCTTCCACACTAACCCATTTAGGATTAGGTGTCCAACATTATTACATACATTTGTCTTACTAGGATCATTTACATTACAAAATACATAATGGGTTTACAAAACTCCAGTGTACATATAGCTGATAATGATGAATCTGTGGATCATCTGAATGCTCGGACATGATGAAAATCCATGCGCAAAAAAATGTACAACTATGGGGTAGTTGATATGGAGTAGTCAACACACTGCATAACTAAAAATATCATATTTGAAATTTCTGAATCATTCACTTAAAGAGGGTCAAAAAACTTGATTTTTTAGTTTCAGTGAAATTTTTCTATTTTTTGTCATATTGGGCACTATTTCTAAAATCAATAGCTTGCTGATCTGTGGTTTATTTACTGTTGTAATAAGTATATCAGATTTGGAATTTCTCTGAAAAATGCATCTTAAAAGGGCTAATACATCTAATTCTTGAATTAGTTTAGTTTACTTAGCAGTTGGGTTATTTTTTGTGATATTGGGCAAGCATATGCATTGTGGAATTGATAGTTACTTATTGCTATCATAAATCTTTTACTGTTGTCATAATAGTCACTCATTGCTCATGTTGTCGCGCAGATTGGCACGACAACGCTCAGACCGGGAGCTATCACTCTGATCCCCAATCCCTCCGTTTAAGTCTGTCTCCTGCGGCTAAGGGGGGTAGACCCTATGAGATAATGAAGACCAACTGGCAAACAGTTGGTTGGGAGACACGAGACACGCTAAGATAAGCACTAGATGAATTTGATTTTAGTAGACCAGTGCCTTAAGAGATTGTTATTAAATCGATCACTTGTTAGATGATTATAGAAACATGAAACGTGAACAACAATCATTTGTCATCAGCTAGATCACAGTGCTCTTTAAATGACCCAAATGATATCTAGCAACTGAAGATTTAAAAAAGGATGAATGCTTCAAACCACCACGAGTTATAAACCATTAACTAGATATCATATTCGTATCTCGACTTGAAACTTCAGATCTGAGCGTGAAAGATATAACATGAAAAAAACTGAATCTGGCAAAAAAAAAAAAAAATTCCCACAAAATTTTTTATGCCCTTTCAGACAAAGATTAAACTTAAAACAAAATTTAAAATTTAATCTAAAACCGTGAAGGAAAATTTTTTATTTTATATTTTTCATGATGAAGACAAATGCTTTCAAATGAAAGAATAAAATATGCGATAATTTTTCAAGATAAAAAAAACAAGCAAAGGGCTCAGGAAACCCCCTCTTAAATAAATCTTTTTGATGTCTTATGAGATTGCTAGCTTGAACAACTTGTGGGACCCTTGATAACCTTGGAGGTGACTATTCCCGCCGAAGAAGTCCTCACACTCCAATAGAGCTGGCAACCTATCCCTTGAAAACACAGAAAACACTTGCAAACGAATTGTTAGTGCAAAAGAGACTTGGCATATAGAGACCAAGTTGAGCTTGTCATTCAACCAAGAATGGACAAGCTACAACAAGTGTACAAAATATACCAAGCCCAGAGGAGATTTGAGATAGCTGCAAATCTCTCCTCCCTAGACAATAGTGCCTTCAGGCAAATGCACAAAGAAAAATAACTAGATAGCAAATGAAAATCAAATGAATATCAAACGACACAGGTATACCTCATGTACCAAAGCATGCACCACAAGAGAAGCTAGTAACCCCAAAGACTTTTATTTATTTATGTGAAAGGTAAGTACACAATCCAGCAGAGCTTCTGCCAGTCCAATAGCTCGTTCTATCCTTTTACAATAAGAGCCCAAGGCTCATATAAATAGGAAAATGGGAGATGATCCCAAAGCAAATTCCAATGACAAGTGGCACAAAGGTGAAGATCTCAATGCTTCAAGTCAAGTTCCAAGTGGCTGAGTTACTGGCTTCATTGCTGGAGATAACTGCTCTTTAGACTGCTGTTGACTGAACATGTGTTTGCAAACTGTTGTTCGATTGGCTGCCTTTGTAACTGTTGTGATTGCCCGTGCAAAACTGTTGTCCAGCTCATGTAAACTGCTGATTGAACCATGTGTATGAGTTGCCAACGTTAAACTACTGTTTAAATCTGCTGAGAATGCTGAGTGTAACTGCCTATAAACTTTGCGTTAAACTGTTGTACGTATCTTCCATAGTTGACTGACCATGTAGATATGTAACTATGCTGCCCACGTATTTGCAAACTTGTGTTAACTGCCCTTTGAACTGCGTGTTATTTGATTGGGTGATATGCTGATACGTTAACTTGCTGCTGACCTTTGACTGGGCCCACGTTACATTGATGACCTGTGTATACTATGCAGTGCTGAACATGTGTGAAGTGCTGGCCACGTAGACGTGCTTTTAAATCTGCGTTAACTACGTTAAATACTGCCCACGTGAAATATGCTACCACTGCCCACGTTAATACGTACGGGCTGCCACACTAACTTGAGTACGGACTTTGCTGTTTTAGCTGCTGAGTTAACCAACGTAACTGCTGTAGGATGCCTTTGACTGGGCCTACGTTGAATGCTGCCTACGTTAATGCTGGAAATGACTGCGTATTGGTTGTGAGGCATCCACGTACACTTTTTGTGCTGACCATGTTGACTGGGCTGTGTAATATATGTGTACGGCTGCCCATGTATTGCTATGTTATGCGTAGAGCATATGTGGTGAGGTGGGCTGAGGTGGGTCCCACATGCCACTTTACAAATTTTAAACCTTTACTTTAATTTCTCAGTCCTTAAAAATCAAATCAAAGTGAACTTCAAAAATTTCATTTCCTCATGAACTCAACGTAGGCCCCTTTGACTTGCTTTGACTTTGACTTTTTGTTGAAACTTTGACTTGAGGTGGGCCCCACATTGCATGCCACATCACCCTTGATTCTCTACTTAATCTCCATGTCAAAATTTGACTTATTTTGACTTTGGAAAAATTTATAATTTTTTCCAATTATTCATTTTTTTGAATTTTTTCTTCATTTTTGCCACTGTCACTTGAAAAATCGGCTTTCGAGGGACTCTGAGTCATTTTTTGACCCCCAAAGTAGGCTCTAGGAGAATTCTGGGCCTCTGAGGATGAATTTCGACTGGTCATACGCCCCAGACATCTCCTAAGGCCACTTATTTATGCCTTTACATAAAAAATAATTAAAAAATCCCGTTTTGCGGGAAATTTTTAACTATTAAAAAATCCTACTTAGACCTAGCCAAATTCCACGAAACTTTTTGTGTGATCTAGTATGGTAATATACATCGACTCTAGACACTAAGATGTGTCAGGGGCTCAATCTTCAAACCGTCACCTCGGCTTGGGGTAAAAAATGAGTGAAAAAATCCAGAAAATTATCCGCCTCTGAATAATGAAGGGATAATTAACCGGATAAAAAAACACTCCAAGGTGTACTCGTTTGCTGATCGAGTCCCACATCCTAGGCCTGTTACAAATTCAAGAAACTCATCATACTAGCATCACTTATTACAATTCCCCGCAGGGTGTGGAATCTGGGTACAAAGAAGAAAGATGATGAGAAGATTAGAAGGAGAGTTAAAAAACTCTGTTGACTGATGACATCTGATGGTACAAGTGTCCTCTGGATCATCCTTGGGCATGGAGTCTTCACATAATCATCAGGGGCTACTCCAGTAGTCAACATCTGGCTCCATATGGGGATGCATACTAGATATGAAGTGATAGTGTGCAAGAACCTGGAATCTGCATCCACTGACAAAAGACATATATCAGCAGTATCCATTCAAAATATCATCAAATGAAATAAAGTACAGAAACGAAGAAATGGAAATTTATTCTATGAACATAATGACAATTTATTCATGAAATAAAACTACTTAAACAAAATGACACGAGATAGGGTTAGAAATATGATACAAAAAGATGCCCCATGGCATCAGATGTCTTCGGTGAAATCCATCTTGAGAACCTGCCTACTCTCAAGCAGGTCCATAGGTTCTTTCTCTGATGTGCCTTGCCCAATTCTGACTATCTTGGGATCATGAATTGCCCCAATTTCAACATGCTTGCGGCCATCAGATATACCAAACCTCTTCCTTTTCCTTTTCCGACTATTGATGCGCTGAGGCTTGATCCTGCTCAAAAATGGTGGTTCATTTTTTATATTTTTATTCTTTTTTCGCTTTTTTCTTTTCTTATTGGTTAGTTGCGATGGTGACGATGATGCATTTATTACCAATCCTACTGCTTTGTCTTGAAACTGCTTTGATGGAAAATTAGAAGTACTCAATCTTTTTGAGCTATGCCTAATCTCTTCGTTTTGAATATGTTCTGTTAAGGGGGGAAAGAAATTCGTCAACACTGCATCATTCCCTGTCTGGCATGATCTATAGATAATCTCATTATTGGGTCTCCTTGGATCTTCAACATGATATCTTTTCTCTAACTCTCGATCAAGTCTGACAAAGGTATTATCAGGCATGGGGATGGTGGCATATGATAAGTCCATTTGAAGGCTGCCACCCAGATCTGATGCCCATTTTCTTGATAGGAGCATTACCCATGAATCTGGAACATCTATCACAACAATATCCATAGTCATTATTCTATCTGTGTATGCAGCTAGGAAAACCTGCAAATCTTTAATTATCCCACACACTTCAATTCTTTTAGAATCCATTGAACATATGTTGTGATGGGGCCTAGAAACCCTTAAATTCAGTTGCTCCATGACTTTCTTGGTCATGACATTTAATGAAGCCCCTGAATCAAGCATGCAGTTGTGTAAAAGACGATCATTCACTATCAAAGAAACATAAAATGGTTGATGATCTTCATTCCCCACATAACAGTTCATACTTTT